>CANXYI012041352.1:0-12497 GCA_948208565.1 Hura crepitans
ATGTGACAAGAAAGTTGACAACCCTTTTTCAACATCTATCTAGCAGTAATAGTTGGTATCAAATTTGAGAGAAAATATGTTCTCTCACTAACCAGTCTAATTTCTATCTCATCATCGGCCTTAAGAGATATACACTTCTAAGCATAGTCCATAACTGCTTAATACTTGGATAACTAAACCATGCCTAAGATCAAGTCAAACTCATCGGAAGGTAACTCATTGAGATAAATAAAAAATTGATGCCCTTATACTATTAAGGGACATTCTTTTTAGACCTTGTTCACAACTACTTGCTGACCTATAAGGTTGCTAACCATAATCTCTATATCAACATTATCTAATGATAACCCCTAGTTTTATGCCAATGTAATACATATATGTGATTGTGTAAACCCTAGATGAATCAAAGCTAAAGTAGGAGAATCAAATAGAAGAAAGGTACTTGTTATCATATCAAGTGAATTGGTAACCTCTCTAGCACTGATGGAATACTACTTGGTAGGTGCTCTTTTCTCATCTTTGACTCCTTAAGTACCCATTGTCATCTATTCTTGATCCCTTCTCTAACATCTAATAGATCCAACCTATGGCTACTTTAGACAATTCTTAATTAAATGGCTAGCCGCACCATATCAAAAAGAGACTCTTGGTCTTGATCTCTAACACTCCCCTTTATATCTCCTGTGATCATTAGACATTTGGGTAACTGATTACATTGAGCTTTAGTGACTAGAGCTATGATTACATTTAGGTTGCTAGGATTGTTGCTATATAACTTTACTTTGTGTTCCCTATCCTTGTTTCTAAGACTGAACCTACTTTTGGGTTTGCTAGGGTGCTCAAGACTGACACCTCTTAAACTTCTTATCTATATGCTAGGTTGTATTAGCTGATCCCTAACCATATAATCTCTTCTTCTAGTAGAACTCTCTTTTATGGTTCTATACCTCCTCTACCACATGGCAAGCTGGTACTAGTATAGAGAAATCCCAAATCTTTATATGAGCTATGTTTACCTTAATCTCTATATTTAGCCCCTTATCAAGTCTTTTGCACTTATCAAATTTTACATGAACCATGTCCTTGGCATATCTACTTAACATGGTAAAGTCCCTCTCATACACTAGTATTGACTTCTATCCTTGCTTAATTTCCATGAACTCCTCTCTTCTAGCATCTAAATACTACTCAGATATATTCTTTTTTTAGAACTCCTTTAAAAAGTAATCCTACATCAAGTCAGCCTCATTCTTATGTTTTGTCAAAGCCTCCTACCACTTGAAAGCTTCCTCTTGTAATAAAGAAATGGAATTGATAACCTTTTCTTCTGGTGTACACTTAAGCTACTGCATGATTTTAATGGTTCTATCTAGCCTGTACTTTATTACATTAGTATTCACCACACCTCTACCCTTAAAATCCTTGATCCCCATCTTTTTAATCATCACAATGTAAGTCTTCTAGAGAGCTTGTGCTAATAGAGGTGGTTACTGAGCTTGTGGTAATAAAGGTGGTTGCTGAGCTGGTGGAGGCAGTCGAGGTGTTACTACTATAGCTTGTCTCAAAAGATATAACATCTCTCATAAATATCAATGGCACTTGTGCTCCTAAAGATGCTTGCATAACATTACTTGTAGAAATAGACATAGCTTCAATAGCTCCTCACCCAATCATTGTCAAAGCATGGCTCTCAATCTTTTCCTTACTGAGAGGTATATTTAAACTCATCGTAAACTATAGGTAAAAGAACACGTTATAAGCTTTAATACCATATTATCGTGTGATGTATGTTTTTAAACTAATGGAACTTATACATATCCTTTAAACATTCAGTAATGCCTAAATTAAAGCTTCGATACAACCAAATGTTATACCCCTTATCTGAACTAGTTATTAATCTGAATAAGGCATGTATACACAAATGTGTTACCGAACTCACTTAACTCTTCTCTTTTACATAAAAATTTCAAATAAGTTAAAACTTTTTTAAATTCATGCTTGATTTAAAATTTATGTCCTAAAATTTGATTTTTGAATTCTTTTTAAAATTCATTTTAACTTGTTACATCCATTTTAGGAATCCTCATGTTAAAAATCTAGTAGTATAACTACTGTACTAGCACATTATTGCAAAATGAATAGTAACTTGCATATGTAAACAACACTTCTGTAATTCATCTATCACATTATCAACACAAATTGGTCCTTCTGACCATATAACAATATCTTAATAGCTCAATAAGACAATAACATAAAACATTTTCATGTAAACATCAAAATATAGTTTTTAATCCTATTTATTTAGTTACAAAATAAAAACTATTCTTGATGAGGCACAACCCTCTTATGTTACTTACAAGTGCCATTAAACAATTTACATCACAATAACAATATGTAAAAATTAGCAAAATACCCATAAAATAGTTTGCTCTTGATCTGCAAAAGTTATGAGACTTTAACTCTAGTCTTGTTCATCGACCTAGGCATCATAAATAAAATGATGCACTAAGCAAAATTTGCTTAGTGGTGTAATTAAGGAAATTTAAGTGCTCATGCATTCATAAGCATATGTATGAAATGATAATTTAAATATATAAATATATACAACTGTACTCATACTTGCTTAGAGAATAATTGAAATAAATAATCACATAAGGATAATACAATCTCATACATAAGCATTTATCATAAGCAAATTCATGACAATAATTAAGATCAAATCTTGTTATATTTAAGGAATTACATCATTCACATATTTTTAATGCCCATACTTAAGGAAACACATGACCACAATAAACAACGGGGACATCCGGCCATCGAGTCCATTAGAACCACAATGGCCTATAACCCTAACCTAAAGGTTATTTACTAGACCTGAAGGTCATTACTAGACCTAAAGGTCATTATCAAACCATAAGGTTATTACTAGACTTGACAGCCATTTTGAGATACTAGTGTCATAGTAGTTGCTAAACCCCTAGTTGACTAGTCAACCTATCCATTTGAGGTTATTAATTAGTATAGGTAAATCACCATGTTTTAATTTTATTGTTTAAGTTGCTTTAATAGTTTAAATAAATTTTCACAAATTGGTTAGGCCAACAAATGACCAACTGAGAAACAATATTTTTATATTCATTAAATCCATGCCTAAGCTTAAAATAATACACATAATAAACTCATATGCACATATTATATCTCATAATCATGAACTATTTAGGACATCAACATATTCATAGCCATATACATCTTCTGGTAATACAACATAGCCATAATAGGCATACTTTCCATCAATGACATCACATTACACCATTAGCATATTTCAGCCATAGTGCCTCTCATAAGGCACCTACATATTCAAGTGAGCATAATGACAACCTTATATGATATCTAACATCAAACTCATGTATAACACCTAATTATGCCATAGCATAATCCAAGTTCACATAAAGACATGCAAGCATATTTAATCAACTTACATTACATACTTATCATCATAACCACAATTACATTATTTCCTTTACTTAAGCATGTATTAATACAACACACAGAGTAAACATTATAGGCCATTCCATCGTATTACACATGCACATAAATAAATATCCATTTATTAAGCTTAAGACATTGACATGCTACATAATGTTCCCAACATGGTGATTTATGTGCATCAACCTAATGCATATCCATTCATCATCATAAGCATAGATTCTTAACCCTATAACCATTTACCCATCCATTTACAAGCCACACACACATTCATTTATACTTTAATTCCATAACCTAATAATTTCAATTCAACAATTATCACTACTTAAGGTAAAATTAACTACGAAGCATGCATTTTACATCATACACATACATGCCAAACATTGAGAATTTTGGCCTCTCACTAGCACAAACCATTAACATATATTTCATCATCATCCAAGTATTTATTTCTACTCAATAAATCTAACAAATATTAATAAACCACATAAATGTATCAATTATACTAAAATTTAGCATTTCTATTATCAATATACACACATTAATTCACAAACACATATAAATGTATTAAATTTCAAAAATTAAACTTACAATGAGTCCAAAAAACACCATTGAGTCCACTTTGGCCTTCTCCTTCCCTCTATCCTTATGGTTGTTACTCGACTCAACTGTCAATTATATATTCACTTTGTAAAAAAAGTGTATATAATCATACAAGCTTCAAAAATTAAAGTTGATCACATATATACAATCTTGGGCACCTAAGGAATTTGTGAAAATTATTAGAACTTGGAAAAACTTAACTGAATAATATCTTGTTACTATTTACCAAGGTCTAAAATTGAGTAATTCCTTTAGCTTTTTCTGTTATTTCTTGCTAAGAATAAGGTCTTGAGGTGATAAAAGGTGTTGTCTTTTGTTTAAATTACTTAATTAGTGACTAAAATGAAGGAAGAGATATTAAAAATGGTGGATTTCCATGGCAAGGCCAAAGACATAGAACAATGTAGAAAGAGGTGAGTGATGATACTATTCCCATGTTAACTAACGTAAATCCATTTGACCATATTTATAGGATGGTAGAAATTAAGTGAGTCAAGCTCGTCTCTTTTCAATTCTTAAAATTGAACCCTTTTTTTGTTTTTTTGCTTCAATTAACCTTTAAAAATTCCATTAAACCATACCATTTAAGGCTATAAAAATTCGAGCTTGAAAACCACGAAAAATTGATTAAAAATAACATTTTAATTTAACCCGATTTTATTAAAAATACTTTCTAATCTCTAAAAATTCCAATTATAGTGCCAATGGACTATTCAAAAAATTTGAGTGTCAGATTGTATGAATCTCAAAATTTTTTGAGCAACTTTAGAATATTTTTATTATTTAGGTAAAACTAAGTCATTATTTATATTATTTAGGTAAAACTAAGTCATTATTCATGTGACGCTACCATAAAAATTAACTACCATTTTTAACCACCTAAATGCCTTTGTTTTGACTTCAAATTTCATCAAAATTTATGTTATGCTTAACACTTCCAATTAGTATAATTAGTGCTCTCGGCTTCAAAAAATACTATTCACGTCTCAGAAATAACTATTCATAATAGTATGATTTTTCGGGCATTACAATCATATTCTTCATGTATAATTAAATTAAGAATAGGGATATATGTTATAGAATCATAAATTTTTTCCTCTTAGGAGAAGCACTAGTTAACATTATTGCATATAATAAGAGGTCTATGGCATTTTGCATATAAGATATTGTTTACTTGCTTTAAAAATATTTAAATACATAATAAAGCATAATATAAAGACAGACAAGGGTAATATACTTTCATATGATACTTTTGTGAATTGTAACTAACATACGTGCCTTATATTTATTCAATACCATGTGGCATAGTATATGATTTAGGCTAAGATATGGTTGAAATTAAGATATGTTAGTAGCATTATTAGTACAACTATGACATATGATTCTTAATAAGTTATTTTATTAGTATTAAGTATAAGCTTTATGTTACTTGCAAAGACAATTGATTATTAGCTATTTGAACAATAATATACACCACTAAGCAATTTTGCCTATTGTGGAGGTTTTTCCTTTGCCTAGGTTTAAGAGATATAGAGGTGAAGTGTGGAATTGCCATTATATAAGATAGTACAAGCTGATCAAGTCATAGAGTTAGAGAGTTTTTCATACTTTTTTTTTATTATTTATATATAAAGGATGTTACCTATAGTGTATGCCTAATGGTATACCTTATGAAACTTGTAAAGAAAAACTATTATGTATCTAAAACTCAATGTTATATCTAAGGAGAATGAATGTGAATTTATTTAGTTTATGTGTGGAGGGGGGTATGTCCATGCTTGTGACTTATAAAGTATTGAGTTGATGATGTTTAACTTGTGCTTGGCAAATTAGAGCATGTATTATTTGATAATGAAAGTTTTTTATTTTTTGTTTTAAAAATAAGTTCAAAATAGTTACAAATATTTTTGAAATTGACTTTTTATAGGTTAAAATTTTTGGGTAATGCCTTAGATTGCCATTATGCTATCAGATATTTTGCACAATAACCCATTTATTAAATGACTTAGAGAAGTAAAATGATTTTTATGGAAAAAAATGTTTCATTAAATTATGAAAAGAAATTTTTTAGATCACACTTTTGTGCATTCCTATATTTTATGTTTATGTTCTTTTGTGTTTTAAGTGTATGTGTCGTATCATCTTCTTGTCATGTTCTTTTACAAAATAATTAAGGGGTGTTAAAACATTATTTGCCTAAATCACTTAAACAAGTTATTGAAGGAAATCATGTAACAAAATCATGAATGGATAAGGAAGTATATGAAGAATTATGAATAAAATTAAAATGTATGATAAATGAATTGTATAGAGAACGAAAATTTAAGATAAGAAAAATGAATTTCACTGAGATTTATAATATTGTAGTGCCTAAATAGTCCTTTACAATATCTTATTATTTTGATAGTTTGACCGATCGACTAATGATCTATAGTATTCTAGTTGCCTTTCATTATGCACTTATTTGCCTACTGACTAGCATCTTAGTTCTCACCATATATTTTTGGGTAATTTTACACATTACAAGCTATATGTTCATTTGCACATTGTGCCTTATAGTTTCATATATTATATGTATATCCTATTATCCTGGTATTAATATTTGTAATAGGGATATCTAGGGCATACGTTAAAATAGTTATTAACTTAAGAACTTGTATATACACTGATAATATGAATTAAGATTTTAAGTGCAAAAAGCATATGATACATAATTAGTTAAGATCTATTATATTAGTTAATTTCATTAATAAATGTATTAACCTTTAGTAGATAAATGAATCTAAACATTTTCAAAACCTAAAACATGCTAGCAATGAAAATTTCATCTTTCTTTGTTTTAATATTTCTGGTGTTATTGCATTTCATAAATATTGAATACGCAACTAAGCACATTGCTTAGTGCATCATTATATTTTGTTTATGATATGTAGATAGAAGCAAAAGAAGAGAAGAGTAGCCATTCTAATAAAATCCTAACTAGTCCAACCACTTTTGAAGAAACTATCTTTTAGTATATAAACTTATTTTATTATTTTGTAAAGTTAGCACTCATATGTATATAGGTTAGAATATAAGCTTAGAATTTTTGTTTATAGTTGTAGTTTGCGATGTGGGATATTAAATGTATAAAAATAACAATAATAGTGTTTATAAGTAATATAAACTACATAAATATTAATGATATGGAAACTTGAATATATATGTTTAAACTTGGTTTATGATTATGATACTCTAAATATGGATTTTCTTGTGTGTTCAACTGAGAATGATGATAAAAGAGTTTGGGATATATGATATATATTGGGATTATTAATTTTATGCATATACTATTTGGGGTAATTTCCTCGATAACTATTACTATTTAATTTTTGACACGATGAAAATAAATATATTTATAATCTAATAAAGAATATAAATTGATATGTTAAAGATTTGAAAATGATGAAATTTAATTAAATGGAATGTTACTATAGATTTATTGTATTTTACTTAGGATGAGGTGGTTAGTGTTTAGAGTCACCACTAAGCTATACAATAGGACTATTGATCTTTTTTGACAAAGGGTTTAGAATTAAAACTTATTAATACTTTAATAATATACATTCCTTTATATTCTAACATTTATGAATCCCTTATCTTGTAAGCAAGTATTATAATTAAAATATGCATGTCACCTTTTAAGTCAGAGGAAATAAATTGCAATATTTACAATATACAACAAGCATAAGTGTATATTAGACATCAAAAAATTTGTTCATTTATTAGTTTTGTTTAACTTGACAACTACCCGTAAATCCATAGGATTTGGTGGTAATTGCCCAACTCCTATCTCTAGGAGATTGGCCTTTGTTAAAATACATTTTTAGGTGACATTTATTAATGAAACTTAAAATTATTTTATTAAGAAAACACCAATTAATTAGGTAGAAAACTATTTATGTGGGTTTAGGCTTTTGGCATGTAAAATGAGTTATTAAACTTCCTATTGCAACCCAAAATAGTTAAAAGAAATAAGAGGTGCAAAAGCAAATAAACGAATAGAGAAATAAGCTATTGGACTCATCTCAGTGTCGTTGAGTCTGTATAGATTCCCTAGGGCTCTAGTCTATGTCTATATAAACTACGATGTATTCTGTCTAATATGTTCGTTCGGACCTCCAATCAAGTTAGAATGGTCACACTTATTCAACTCAAAGAGAAAGGTTAGTACGACAAATAATGGTCCGTGAGGTCCTTAAAACAACACCAAATAGAATGATAACAACTTGTGTGATACAAATATGAATGATTATGATACATGCCTAAATGATTATTATAATTAGGAGAATGATAAATTAATCATGCGAAGGAAAATATGAAGATAAATATAGATATTCATAAGGACTTGAATTCATTATATATGTCTATACAGACTACACTAATTATGAAAGGGAGTGGACCACCAAACAACAAGCATAAGACATATATATCCATGCAGACTATGATCCTTGTGAAAGGTGATCCATGTAGACCATATGTTAATTCTAGAATATCAATGATATGCATATTAAGGAGTAGAATATTCATAAAATTTGATAAGAACATACATACATGTCAACATGGTAAGCAAAATACTATGAAACCTAGTAAACAAAGTAAATCAAAAATTGCCATGGAACAATAGTCCATACGGATGTTAAATTAATCACACATTAATATAATTAAGTTTATACAGACCTTATCATTAGTTAAGATAAGTCGATGTGATTAGAATGCTAATTCCAGAAAGATTACATTGAATTAATAAACAATTATATACAATTAAAACAAATCAAAATGATAACTTACTCTTATAATTGATTTAGGGATTACATAAATTCATCTCACATATGATTAATCTTTTTAAGATCATTGATTTAGAGAAATAACATAAATGAATAAAGATGAATACAAATAAAGGTCTTAAATCTTACCTTGCAAATAAGCTTTAAGCAATAATACAAAGGTAGGGTTTTAGAAAGAACAATTATTTTTTAGTGTGGGCTAAGGTCTAATAGAGTTATTCCTATTTTAGAGTCCATGCCAATACTCTTAAAATTAATGGGTCATTCTTAATGATTGCTGGTTATGAAATAAGTTGATGGAAGGGGTATTTTTATAGTGTTTTTTTTAAGGAGTATTCCTATCTAGAAAGAGGTTGAGTCCTAGAAGCATTAAAAATTAGAGTCCAAAAAGGAAGATTACACTTCTAGATACTCTTCATTTGTAGGTCTGTATAGACCTAGGTTTTCGATTCACCTAATTAGTTCATGGGCCTTTGGCCTTATTTTAGGCTAAGTCTATATTATTCTGTGTAAATGTGGGCATTTGTTTTTCTAGGTAGACTATAGGCCATGGGCTTACTGTTTTAGGCTAGGTCTTGGTTGGTGGGTGTAGACTTAATAGCACCAAGTCAAGGTAGACTTACACTATGTTAGTCCATATAGACTATGGTTTTAGCTTACTAGCCTTGTTACTTGAGCCTATCTTTGGTTAACATCATTGGCTAAAAAAGTTAATGAGTTCATACTACAGGGGGTTCACCCTTACACCCCTATTAGAGTTATTATCAACCTAAGCCCTTTATTACTGATATAAGATTCCCATTTTTCTGTAATTTGGGTCACACCATGAGATCTTTAGCTCGAGTCAAAGTTCAAATCCATAAAAATGTTTTAGATAAAAAATCCAAGTGTTTACAGTTGCCCCCACTTTAGTGTGTGCTGTGAAATGGTAAAGTAATAATGCATAATAAAGTATTTGATTTAGAGATATTTACTTATCACAAGGCTATATCGAACATGTATGCTTGCCTTTCGATCAGAGTAAAAACTTGCTAGATTTGAATTGTATCTTCACTTTAAAAAAGAATTGATGTTATAAAGATAAACTAAACTGAATACATGTGCCTGCTCATCCTCAAGTGAAGTGAAAATCCAACTAGATTTGAACATGCCTTTACTTTTAAAGTTTCTAGATAGATAAGGTTTGAAAGTAAGTTACATTTAATATAGTTGCCTACTTGCTTTCAAGGGAATTTCATGTCATTAAAATTGAAGAAAACTACACTGAATGCAAGTTCCTATTTGCCTCCAGGTTTGTAAGATACAAATAGATCAAACCAAATCTAGTGATAAGTCCTAAAGAATTAACAAACCCAAATTTGGTGATAGGCTTGAAGAAGTTGAATATTAACTAAACCAAATCTCATGATAGTTCTAAAGAAGTAAATCTAGTGTTAAGTCTGAATAAGTTGAAAACTGACCAAAATTAATATGGTAGTAAGTCTGGATAAGCTGACCGAACCAAATCTTTTGATAAGTTTGGATAAGTTAAAAGTTGATTAAACTAAATCTAGTGATAAGTCTAGATAAATTAATCAAATCAAATCTAGTGATTGGTCTTAATAAGTTAAAAGTTGATCAAACCAAATATGATAATAAGTCTTAATAAGTTAATTGAACTGAATCTAGTGATAAGTTTGAATAAGTTAAAATCTGATAAAACCAAATCTAGTGATAAGTCTAGATACATTAACCAAACTAAAATTAGCAGTAGGCCTAGATAAGCTAACTGAATAGAATCTGGTGATATGTCTGAAGAAATGGTCCGAACAATATCTAGTGTTAAGGAAATTAATATCATGTAAGTATGTGTGAGGCATTATGTGCATATGTGTTGCATATGATGTAAGTGCATGACTAATGCATGAGTTAGAGACTTAATGAATATAGGGGTAAAGAAGTGATAGATGTATGCTATTGATGTCTATGAGTGTTTATTAAGAGATGCGCATGCATGAAATGTTATTGACTAATATGAATGTAGTAACTTACATATGTATGTTTGTGCTTTAGATAAGTGAATGAATCAGTTCCATGAAATACAAATGGATGTAACTCTTAAATGAAGTGTAAGTTATCTTCCCTTTGTGTTCCTAAGGTATGTGAGCAATATGACTGATGTTTGCATAAGTTAGTTTTGTCAAATGATGAATGATGATGCATGTTTGCATTAATCGATGCAAACCTGATTCTTGTTTATAATGCATGTTCATATATTGATACATACCAATATATGAATGTGTTTAGTGATTGAATATGTCATAGTTTTCTTTTAAATGAATGAATTAGCACATAACCATAAAGTTGGTGAGTGAGATAACTCTAGTGAATGAATGTGGCAATTAAATGATTTGATGTGAATATGTCATAAATGGATGTGGGTAAATAAATTTAGTGATACTAATGAATGATATATGTATTGGTTCCTAATTTTTCTAATTGAAATAATGTGGCAAGGTATGTATTTAACTAGAGAATGCATATAATAATGGTTGTGTTTTTGCTTATTTTTTTCTAAATGAATGAGGAACCTGAATAAATGATGAATGCATATATATGCAGTTGAATGGTGGATATAACCTTCTCCTAGAATAGTGAATGAGTGAATCCTTTCTTATGATGGATGAATGGTGAATACAGTTATATGGTGAATTATGAATGATGAATGATGAATACATCTTTTCCTATGATGAATGAATGTTCTTCTTATGATGGATGAATAGTAAATGTAGATATATATTTAATAATGAATGCATCTTTTCCTATAATGAATGTTCTTTTTATAATGGATGACTGGTACCTTTTCCTAAAATAGATGTATGAATTAATGTGAGTGATTAAATTTGGAACCAGTAAATGTTTTATTGTTCATATCACTCTCCTCTCAAACTCATCATAGGAAAAAGACATAGGTTTGAGAAAAGTAAAGGTGCGAAGTAGTAGGTAAGGTTAAGGTAATATGAATGATATGTCTCATGAAGAAATAGGTTAAGTTAGGGTGATGAAAGGATTAGGGAAAGTGTAAATAAGTAAATTGAAATGAGATATAGAGAAAGGAAGTGGAATGTTCTATGAAAGAGGAAACAATTAGGTTGAATGGAATGTGCCATAAAGGTGGTGAGGCAAAATGTCAATTCGTTGTAGAAAGTATGATTGTGATGAGTGATGGAGCATGCAAATGTATGTGATTACATAGTATGGTACCCTTTTTATTAGCTAGTTAGAAGATTGTCCAACTAAATATTTTCTCTCTACCTCTAATTTTTAGCTAAACCACCCTTTGTAGGTTTTCAATCTAGAAGGTATGCTCTAATTTTTTCGAAGCTACCCTTTGTGAGTTTTCAAACTAGCATTTTTTATCTTTTTTTTAATTTAGCTTATACATATTCAATTAAGGCTTAGGATTTGATTAATTGAATCTAGACTTGCACTATTTGGAATGCATATATATACACTTTTGTAGACTATGAACTTGGAGTGATATGTTTTGAAACTCATTCCATGAGAGGTTGATAGAGTTGCCTAGATTAGTAAGTAGCTTTC
>CANXYI012041394.1:0-10180 GCA_948208565.1 Hura crepitans
ATTTTTGAATGGCATAACACTTTTATGGCACAATTGCACTGATTATAATGCCTATGTGATTTTTGGTATGCTACAATGACTGACATAATATTTATGCATGCATCTATGAGTATGAATAGCATATTATATTGATTACATCACTAAGCTATTGCTTAGGGCATCGTGTTCTTTTTTTGCAATGCATACGTTTAAGAAGAACAGTTTAAGCTAAAGCCTCAGTATGATAAGATTTATAAGAGAAAGCTTTTTCTTTTGGTATATATTTTGTTGTATTTAAGTTATATAATTTAAATTTAAAAGCACTCATATGTTGTATATTGAGGAAAATAGGCCTAAATTGTAGACTTATGCATTTTAAAGTTGTGATTATTACAACCTTACTAAAGACTATTTTAAAATGTTTTACTTGTATCATATCTCTTCTTAAGGTGGAGATTGTGTTTTTTGTTGATGACTGATTTAGAGTGGTCAGAGGATCATAAAGGTTGTGGAATGAGTTTGAAATGATATAGAAGTATTTGTTTTTAATTCAAGTTACTATTCATATTTAGGATAGTGTCCTGGTACAACTATTATACCGTCGGATTTTTGACACGAGGATTCCCAAATTTGTTTTCAAATCAGGTTTTTGAAAAGTATTTATTAACTCACAATTTCATAAACAAAGAAATTTATTAAGAATAGTTATAAATACATTTTAATATGTTAAGAGGTAATAGTTCGAATAACATGCTTATATGCATGCTTCTATTCGTATATGATAATCAAACCCAGTAGAAGGTGTCACAAAGTATGATTTATACAATGACTTTGGGTGAAATTTGAGGCAAAAAATTAGGGTGCTAACGAAGTTAAAAGTTGAAAGTCAAATCTAGGATCTAAAAAAATGAATAGTAAATTGATTAGGACTAAATCATAAATTCAGCAATTTTGATCGGATGGATTTAAAAGCTAAACATGATAATTCTTAAATATTTAGAGTATAGAATTCATTGATTTGGAATTGTATTGGTGGTAGAACAATTAAAAAATAAATTAAGAGAAATAAATGAGAATAATACAATAAATAAGAAAATAAAAAGAAAAAAAATATGTAGGGATTTTGTAGGAATTATTTTAGGCCATTAGATTAAATAGTGTTCAATTGAATCCTAGCCCTATAAGTGCTCTATTATGATGATAGATATATATCATGTTGAATTATGAAGGTTAATAAATAAAGAGAAGATTTTTTTCTTATACATTAATTCAGGGCAATAGATTTTTTTTGCAATTTGATCTCCACCATCTAACTTGTCCTATAAATACCTACCATATGGAATATTTTAGAGAGTTTTTAGTGAAAAAAATGGAAACATCCTTTCCAATAAAATTATACATGGCCAAAACCATTAGACATATACCTAATCCATTTTTGTTCCATATTTCCAAAAATTACACAACAAAAGGTTGATTTCACACATTAGTTTCTCAATTTTCAATTTGCTTCCCATTAATTAATTGAGGATTTAAGGAAATATATTTAAGGAAATAGGAAGGTCGAAAGACATCAATGAAGTAAAGTGGTGAGTTGGAATTAATACTTTTAATGCTTCATATGGAAAAAATTAGTTTTAGTTTTATTATCAACAATTCTATTTGATGATTATATTAGTTTATATTTTGATGATTTTATCTTTGATGGAAATTGTTATAGATGTGAAGAAATTAAAAAGCTAAAGATGGGATTACAAGTGGGAGGACAACAAGATGAAATTCTAAAGTTAAGCATAAGAGGTAAGTGTTTTCATTAGAATTCAAGATTTAAATATATGTTAGGTAATGGAAAGCATCAACTATTAAGTTGATAGGGAAAATTTATATGTTAAATAAGACTAAGTTGAAAATTTGTATGTTGAATAAGACTAGGTTCATTTGATATGTGAAACCAAAATTACTAAGGAAAGATTTGACTCATTCTTGATATGTGATTATTATAAGTGAAATCAAGAATTTAACTTAATACACATAAAAATTTTATAGAAATAAGAATAATGGTGCATACAAGCAAGATAGTTGAAATTAAAATGATATAAGTGTGAACTTCATAAATGGAATAAATCTAAGAATGAATTTTATTTGGGTTGAAAATTTTGAGGATGAAAAATTAGTTATGAAATGGTATACTATGATATAAAAAGTAGTTATATTACATAATATGGTGATAGATAAATTAGACATAAAAGATATAGAGGTGAATTTTTCTTTTATGGTTGAATTAGTGATCATAGGTAGCTTAGGAATGTTAGATCAAAAGGAATGTTCTTTATGGAATAAAGACATTAGAGATAAGGGGGATATAAAAATATAAGGGTTATGCATAAGAAAGAAAGTAAGTGAACTAGGAACTTACGTTAAAGCTTAAATGTATACTAAAGAAATAAAGAAAATAGTATTAGAATACTGTTGTTAAAGAAAATGCATGATAAGAAGTTTATAAGTGTGTGTGTGTGATAAAAATAAAGATATAAATATGAATGATACATATAATAAAGAAGATTTAATTAAGGATAAATGCTTACATGAACTGAATTGGAAGATTGAAAGAAAATAAAAGGTAAAAAATTTTATGTATTAAAAGAATAAAGTAAACTAAACATTTAAATATAAAGAAATGAAAAGGATTCTAGTGTAAAAGTTTATTAATTAATAAAGAAAAACAAAATAAGGGAACAAGACAAATAAATAAGAGTAAAATGGTCATATAATGAAACTAAGGGAAAAAGGGTTAAATAAAGAAAATGAATAAAATTATTAATATATGCATTGATATAGAGAATTTATTGAATAAATTATATATGTACTTGTAAATTGAAATAAAACTTGAGACTAATTGTTAAATTATTGTAAGTATTGAATATTATTTAGGTATCTAATATGGAATAAAAGAAAATAAAAAGTTATGGCATAATTGAAAACACAAGCATATTATGAAAATTTGAGAATTTAATTGAAATATTAATAGAGAATATGTATATGGATTTGTGTATATAGATAAGTTAGTAAAATGATAAATAGAAATGTAAAGAAATAAATTATAATTTAAGAGTTTTGAGAACCAATTATTGAATTATAGAGAAATAAATATATGTAGATATATAAGAATAGTAAGTATGGGCTATAACACCCTTTACCCAATTCAATTGCTAGACCTGAATAAGAAATGTGCATATAATGTGTTAAGAACTTAATCCTCTTTACTGTTTTCTGAAAAATCTGAATAATTTAAAACCTTTTTCAAATCATGTTTATTTAAAAATCTTAGTCTTGGAATCCAATTCTTAATAAATCAAAAATATGTTTTAACATGTTACATTCATTTTGGGAATCCTTTGTCAAAAATTCGGCAACATAATAGTTGTACCGAAACACTATCCCAAAATGAATAGTAACCTATACATGAAAATAACACTTCTATAATCATCCATCACATTTTCAATCCAATTTGGTCCTTCTGACCATCTAACATCAGCATAAAATCACAACATCACAATAATACTAAAATAGTTGCTTATAAACATAAAAATGCAATTTTAATCATGTTTAAATAGTTACAAAATAATAATATCCTAGATTAGGCCCAATCCCTCTTATGTTATATACAAGTTCAATCTAAACAATTACAACACAATAATAATATGTACAAGTCAAAAAAATATGCAAAAAGTAGCTTTGTGACACCCCTTACCTAGTCTGATCGCCACACACAACTAAAGAGTGGACATATAACATGTTATTCGATCTCAGCTCATACAACATTATTTAAAACAATCTTATCAATCAAAATTAAAACCTAAAACTTATTAAAAATGGTGTTACATATTCAAATTTGAGAATCCTCATGCCAAAATTTTGGCAACATGACAACTATAGCCACTATCCTAAAATTTGAATGGCAACATACAAATCAAGAAAAACACTTCTAAAAACATTTCTCAACAATTTCCCAACTCTATGATCATCCTCATCACTCTAATTCACACATCAGCACAAATATAATCTCAATCTCAGGAAGAGATATCATACAAGTTTAAAACATATAAAAGAACTTAAATAAGGTTACAAAACTAAAAAAACATATTTAAATTATAGTACAAACAGTTTAGGCCTATAACTTAAACATTACAACATAAGAATACTTTTTCTATTATCTATACAATTCATAATCCAGCTATTTCTAGCAAAACTTCCTTTAGATAGTCTTAGTGTCTTGAGGCTTCGGCTCAAGTGTCCTTTTTACTTATGCATTACAAGTAAAAATGATAAGCAAATAGCTTAGTGGTGAAATTGCATTTACTCGTGTAATATAGTCATTTCATTATTGTACATTATCATTTTCTTACTTGCAACAACATGCACAATTCATTATATATAAAATGCTATACATAACACGTATAAGCTAAATGTCATGCTAAAAATAATGCAAATCACATATTATCATGAAATACACATTTCACGTGTGAATCTAATAATTATATAAAAAAGTCTATGATCAAACTTTCAATAAGATCATTATTTATTATTTATATAAAAAAACACATATCCAATGGATAGCAGGGGTGGATAGCCAGTACAACCTCTATGAACCCGAAGGTCTATCTACCAACATAGATCCGAAGATAAAACATATCATGAAACCTAAAGGTCAAACACAACATGAGTCCAAGATTGAGTATAGCATGAGTCTAAGGATAAACATAGAATTATGACCATTACGACCATTTATGAACCCAAAATTTATCTACCAACATAGATCTAAAGATTAAGAATATAGAAACCCTTAGGTAAGACTGAAAGTGGACCCGCAACGTAAAATATAAGGGCACTATAGTGCCCTAGTAGCTACTACTATACCCTTATTGACTGATCAACCTATCCGTCTAAGTTGTTACATATATAAGCTATTAACACATTTCTTTTTAGTTTCACCAATTTAAGTAAGCTTAAAATGGCTTTTAA
Source organism: Hura crepitans (assembly GCA_948208565.1). Taxonomy (NCBI): domain Eukaryota; kingdom Viridiplantae; phylum Streptophyta; class Magnoliopsida; order Malpighiales; family Euphorbiaceae; genus Hura; species Hura crepitans. The sequence continues at coordinate 4,999 of CANXYI012041394.1, forward strand.
AAATATGGTAAGGCTAACAAATGACCATACAAGGTAATTTAGCATTTTTAGGCTTTAATTATGATGGTATACATCATGTTTATGCAATGCCACATTCCAATGTCCATATTTATATACAAATAGCCATACATGCTTATAATCACACTACCAACATTCCATTTCCATCTCATGATCAATAATAAGTAATTGACCATGCATTTCTCATTATGTGCTTAACTCAAAGCATTCACAAGCTTAGTTTGTCTATAAATGCCATTCAGCCACTAAGTCCCAAGCACAACCATAATCTAAAACTTACATTATACCTTATACACTATTGCCTATGAGGTCACCTTCATGCATAAGGAAACATATATCCTCAATACATGCATAAACCAACATACATACATGCATATAACTCAAACCTTATAATATCATTATACTTATATTTCTCACGCCCATTCATGCATGTTTATTTGTATATGATCCCATCACATGACTAACATACACAATGGAAGCATACACATACAAGCATACTTTTATACTCATTTGGCCTCATATAAGGTTATAAGACAAAAACTTGTATCAATGTCATAATATACTCCATGTAAATCCAATATGTCATACCATAAGTATATGTCCATATTTATGCTTAAAACATCAACAAGACATAAAATCCTCACTAAATTTCTACATGCCTCCTCATTAATCAATATTCACTAATTATGAATCTAACATATTATTAACCATATTTAAAACCATTTATATGTATTATAACATAACATGCACACATACCTTTATACAACATAGCCATTCAGCCAAAAGGCTTTTGGCATACTAAGAGGGCATATTTTCAGCATCCAACACTTTATAACTTAATTCTAGGTCAACTAAATTAACCCAAATCTCAAGCATGCCTAAACAAACATAAATACCATTATGCACCAAATAAGGCCATTCAGCCATTATACTAATGCCAACCATACATGCCTTTTCCATTATGTCACATACATTTAAAGCATCATACATACATAATTATACATCTAACAAACTAATTAACACCATTAAACTCATAATTCTTCATTTATATGGCATTAACTATTTATTCATATACATATACATATAATGGAAATATAGGGCGTAATCAAATTTGCATGTTCTAATCCAATTTCACATACAAAAATGATCATAATGCAACCTCGAAGATCACATACACCTTTATTTTCCCTTTATTGTGAGCCTTGTCAATTTTCTTAACTACCCATTACATATTTGATATGTAAAAATTCATATAAAATCATATGGGCCATAAAAATGAAAACCGACTACATAAGACAACTCTTAGGCACCCTAAGAATGTTGGAAAAATATCAAGTTTTGAAAATTCTTACCCAAATCGAAAAAGGTTACAATTCACCGTGCCTTAAAATAGAGTGATTCTTTCATTTTTTCTTCAGAATTCTTGCTCCTAATATGCTTTAGAGATCGTAGGGGTACCCAAAATAATTTTTATAAAGCCAAATTAAGCTAAATTAGAAGGTTAAAGGTTTAGCCATGGAGAATTTTCACCATGGATGCCATCGGGTTGAGGGAGGAGAAGAGGGAGGAAAAGGTTTGACCAAATAAAGGAAATTTAACCCTATTTATACCTTTGAAAAAATTAAATTAATTTTTTTTAATTTTCCCCTTTATTTCTCCCCTTGTTCCATCTATTTTAAGCTCAATTTAATCGCTATTAAACATGTAAAATTTCACTTAATTTAAGCCCCATAATCTTCTAAAAATTAGAGCTCAAAAAATGAGAAAAATCGAATTAAATTACCATTTTTATGTTACTCAATTTTTAATAAAAATACATTCCGAACTCCAAAATTCGAATTCTACCACCAACGGGCTAATTAGAATTTTTTAGTATTAAGTTGTATTAATCTCAAAATTTTCTAAGCAACTTTTGAATATTTTACGATTCAACTAAAACTAGGCCACTATTCACGTAACATTGCCATAAAATTTAATAGTCATTTTTAACCATTTAAATGACCTCATTTTGACTTCAAATTTCACCCATAAATATTTTATAATTAATACATCCATTCAATAAGATTAGTTTCCCCAATCTCGAGAGAACACTATTCATAAAAGTTGGGATTTTTGGGTCGTTACAAGCTTACTCTTGTTCTGTAACAAATATAAGGCTTTAACTCTAATCTAGTTCTTCAACCTACACATTGCAAATGAAATGATGCACTAAGCAAATTTGCTTAGTGGTGTAATTAAGGAAATTTAAGGTGCTCATGCGTATCATGCATGCGTGTGATATGCCAAATAAATACATATAATTAAATTCTTACATGCTCATAACAAAAGCAGAACATCTAAGCATACATCAAACTCTTATATTAACATTTATCATTAACAACCATATTCAAGCATAACAATATAAACAAGTGTCACAAAACTTAACAAATTGATCATTTATGTATTTTTGATACCCTATACTTAAGGAAACATTTAACTAAAATGGATAACGAGGATACCAAGGCACCTAGGCCATTAGAACCACAAAGGTCTCCAAATTTGACCCAAAGGTCATTACCTGACTTGAAGGTCATTACAAGACAATGAAATGTCCTAGCAGCTACTAAATCCCTAGTTAACTGACTAATCTCTCCAATATAGGTTGTTAAATAGCATGGGCTAATCACTATATTTTATTTTTCTTGTTTAAACCATTTTAAGTAGCTTAATTAATTTCAACAAAATGGTTAAGCCAACAAATGACCAATTAGGAAACAATATCCTTAATTCTCATCATAATTATGCCTAAGCTTAAACTAATGCACAAAACAACTCACATGCATATACTACATAGCATAATTGTCAACCACTTAGGACATCAACATATTCATGCCCATATACATCTTTTCATAATACAAGTATGCTATATTAGGCACACTTTCCAACAAAATCAACACATTATGGCTCTAGCATATTTCAGCCATAATGCCTTTCCCAAAGCATTATTACTTTCAAATGGACATAACCATAACATTATGCACTTTATAACATAAAATAAGTATGTAACACTCAATAACGTCATAATACCACTCAAAAATATATAAAATAAAATATGAGCATATATACCCAAAGTATGTCACATAAACACTACCATGAGTACAATGGCATTAATGCCTTCATAAGAGTATGTAACATATCATCACACACACATAAATACCAATATTATAGGCCATTCAGCCATGTCACACTCTCACACACACAATGCTAATGTGTTAAAATTCTATACATAAATACATTGCATCAAACCTTCAACACAATGATTCATGTGTAAATAATCACCATACATCACATATATCATCATTAAACATATATTCCAAGCCATCATACCATTTGGCCATATGATATCCAACACCACAAAATTATCATCATGCACTTGTTCCATGATAAAATGTTTACATTCACACTATTTCACCACACTAGCCAACATTAACAATCAAGCATGCTTATTTCTATCACACACACACATGCCATTGCATAAGACATTTTTGGCCCACACTAGCTCATGCATATATCATGCAATTCATCTTCACTCATACGTTTATTTCTAGTCAAATATTACCACTAATAACATTGACTCACATAATTACATCATTTAAGCATAAACTACCATTTCCATAATGCATAATACATATATTAAATGCACCAACTCGGACACACATTAAATTTATGAAATTACACTTACAATGAGTCAAAAAGAAGATTTTTAGCCTACTCATGCCATCTCCTTTCCCTTATCTTTCCGATTCTCACCTAGGTTAACTGCAAATTACAAATTCAATTTTGTAAAAATTGTATAAAATCAAATAAGCTTTAAAAATTAAAACTGACCACATAGATGAACTTTTGGGCACCTATAAAACACGAGAAAAATATGGAAACTCAAAAAAAAAACTTACCCAAACCAAAAATAGTCACTATTCATTGAGACCTAAAACCAAGCAAATCCTTCAATTTTTTTTTGTGATATTCTACTTCTAATAGCTTCTAGGGGTCATGGAAGCTTAGAGGTTTGGATTAAGTGAGGGAGATTGAGGAGATTTGAGGCAAAGAAGAAGAAAAATCAAGCTTCCATAGAGGGGAGAGAGTGTCAGCTTTAAGAGGAGAGGAAAGGGATATAGTACTAGTCACCATTTGACTAATTTTAATTAACTTTGAATCTTTATGTAGTTTGGGTAGAATTCTTCTTTAGTTCATCTATTTTTTTGTCTCTTATTTCCATTTCTTTTGACCTCAATTTAACTACCTTAAAATCACACAATTAATGCCTCATAACCCACTAGAAATTAGAGCTCGAATAAACACAAAAAATCGAATAAAATGCCATTATATTATTTTTCTCGATTTTAGTAAAAATACTTTCCGAACTCTAAAAATTCCAATTCTAGTGCCAGTGGACTATTTGAAATATTTGAGTGTTAGGTTGTAAAAATCTAGAAATTTTCTGAGCAACTTTTGAATATTTTTACAGTTCAGTTAAAACTATATTACTATTCATGTGACACTGCTGTAAAACTTAACTATCATTTTTTAACCACCTAAATGACTTCATTTTGACTTCAAATTTCACCCAAAATTATTTTCTGATTAATATTTCCATTTAGTAAGATTAGTGCTCCCGGCCTCAAAAAAATACTATTCACATCCCAGGAAGTACTATTCATAATATCAAGATTTTTCGGACAATACATTTCTTCCTTTTTTAAAAGAAATTTTATCCTCAAAAGTTTACCTAGTTTAAATAGCTGTGGGTATTGCTCTTTCATCTAAGCTTATGTCTCTTAAGTAGCTTTTTTATACCATGGTGTCTCTAGAGCACTTTTTTCAAGTGGTACGGTCTTGTTCCTTAGTTCCTGCACCTCTATTGCTAAAATCCTCATAAGTTCCTCTTCATAAGAAAATTTTGGTATGATCTCTACTTTTTCAGTCAAAAGCACATGCGAAGGATCTGATTTTTACTTTTGAAGCATGGAAAAATGAAAAATGACATGTAACAACCCTACTAGGACCTAACTAACACATCTAGGAGAGGGTTATCAACTATGCCTAAACTTGAAACTGTATGACTTTTAAAAGGAAATCTGCAAAACTTCCTCCCCTGTATATGGCACAATTCTCACTTGTTAAG
>CANXYI012041401.1:0-13154 GCA_948208565.1 Hura crepitans
CTCAGATATTACTTGAACAAGAAGTCTCTTTAAATGATAGCATAAAGGTCTCAAGGTTCAAGTGAAGATGATTTGAATTGCTCTTAATTCCAACTCTCTAATTTTCTAGATGCCTTCTACCATTTGAATGTGTGTTTCAGGTTATAATTTTTCCCCCTTTCCTCTATTGAAGTAAAGAAGTATATATATTTATTCTATTTTAGGTTTTCCTATTTTCGTCTAGAAAGGAGTCCCCCTCCTAATGGGACTTTAGCTTCTAGACTAAATAGGCAGGATTCTACCTACGGGATGCTTCTTCCATCGAAAGGTCTGTGCGAACTTATCCATACTAATCTATGGCCCATGAGCTTCATGGATAGGATTTTGGCCTGTTCATGTAGTTAGTCTATATGGACATGGTTCAATAGGTCTATGCAGACCTACCTCTTAATGACTTTATGCTATGCTTGAGAGTTTATCTCTGGCAATCATTATAAGTTAAAAGTGAGGTGTCTACAATTATTTATGTGTTTCTTTTCATGATTAAGGTTTCTTATTTATAACAATTATTCACATATATTTTGTAATAATTCATATGCACCTATATGTCTTTAACATGGATTGTCATCATCCCATTTTGTACTATTATTAGGTTCTATCATATCTCTATTCATATTACTAATCACTTTTTTTGTGTTGTATAAGTATAGTCATATATACTAGAGATAGGGTCTGCACGAATTATTCAGGCTCACATGAAGTCTGCCCTAACAAACATAGGAGACTTATATAATCAGCACAGACTTAATAATGCAAAGATGGGACTAATTATTTATTTTCTACATATTCATTTTACTTTTGTACCTTTTTTTTCTTTTAGGTTATAATAGGTAGTTTAATAAACTTGTTTTACATATAAAACTTAACTTCATAACAATGATTTTTCTATATAATTAAATAGTGTTTTCATAATAAAATGGTTTTGATTTTCTTTAATAAAACTCATAGCAAAAAGATATTTTTAATAGAGACTAATCTTTTAGAGATTAGAGTTGGGTAATTATATCTAATTCCTATAGAATTTAGGGTAATTGTCAGGTCACATGAACAATTAAATAACACAATTTATGGATGTATTATAATTATGCTTTATTGTATGTTTTAATTATTGCAATTTAATTTTCTTTATATGCAAAGGTGATATGTATGCTTTAAATAATATAATGTTTGCTTACATGATATGGGATTGATAACATTAAAATATAAAGAAAGTATATTATTAGGGCATAAATAAGACCTTATTATGAACCCTTGCTGGGTAAAAGATTAGTGGTCTTGGTGTAGAGCCAAGTAGTGACTCCTCACACAATTGCCTCATCTTTGATACATAAAAAATCTATGATATTACCTTATTTTGAAAATCTTTGGCCAAAGTAAAATGCAAGTGTGAATGGGATAAACAAGGGAATTTTGAGAATAAAGATAGAAATATTATAACTAACATTTTTAGGCGTAGTTAGACATACTTAATTAAGCATTGAGTTGGCATAAGTCCATGCTAAAACCTAAATGACATAAATTATAGTGAAAAGATAAATTGCACAGCAATTGGACATTAAAGGGTTACGTCAAACCACTTGACTTTTTGACACTTAAAAAGTCTTGATGTGTGGCTAGATACCTCTCTAGATTTGTACACAAGTGAATTTTTAATTGGAAATTAATTTGTGAGCTTAATTGGATTGAACTAGAAAAGTCTTGGTTTGTTTAGGATGCTAATTCACTGTGCATTGCCAATATGCTTCAGAAACACATTAGGTCACACACAAAAGGAGTTTGAGGAAAATAAAAAGAGTTTTGAATGGTTTAATGATATGAGATATCATTAAAAGATGAATTAAAAGGAAAGAATGAATAATAGGCTTAGAGCCTAATTAGTGTATGGGGTCTAGATTAGGGTTTTTGGAAGTTGGGCCTTGTTATGCCCAAATGGCAGGTCTAATTTTAATGGACCTTTTAAGTGTCAAAAAGGCTTAAATTAAACCACAACATGATCAAAATTAGGGCTTTGTTGATCCTAAAATGATTAGTTTAGACAGAGCATAGAAAGAATATGCATAGTCCTAATAATAGGCTTAAGCGCATACGACTATAAAGGGCCCATTCTTTAGGCTTATGTGGGCTGAGTTTAGGTTAGATTTTAAGACTTAAAATATGAACTATAAGGGTGTTAGGTAGTATATAAACACCCTTAATGTTTGGCCACCATAGAGCTATCATTCTTTGCAATTTATGCATAAAACTATCTCCCTGTATGTATTCTTTTCTTCTTACTTCATTTACACAAATTGCTTACTTACCTTTAGCAATTCATGTAGTCCCTTTCCTTGACTTCTTATTTGGATACCCTAGAGGTTTCTTAGTAAGGATCAGTATGGTTTGCAATAAACTAGTGAGAAGAGCAATTGAAAAGAATCTATGGAATTCATTAAAAATGGTAAATATTGATACACTACTTAATGTTACAGTTACTGATGAATTTTGAGTCTTTCCAATTTGTTACCAAAGATTGGTTTTGTAAAAATTTTAACAATTCCATTGTGCTTACTTTAAGAAAACCAACAATGGGATCAAAACCAAGTTCTCAGAAGGCTAAAAATTATGAAAATTGTATATTACAATTGATTGAACATAAAAATTGATTTTATGGTTTTTGATTTAGTGATGGCTTGAGATTTTTATTCTATTGTTAAAATCAATTTTTAATGTGATTAATATTGATTTAACATGAACCAAAATTAGAAATCTTAATCTAAATATGTGATATATAATTGATTGAAGCAAGAATATCCTCTTATGTGCATAAAGAAGGCTATACACACAAAAGGAAGGCAATTTTTTTGATTTCATGCTAATTTGATTTAAATGCTTTTTGAGTGATTTAATATGATATATGATAAACTACATTATGATTTTAATTCTGGACATATGTTCAAGAAAATGAGAATTTAAGAAATAGGAATATAATTGAAACAAACTATTCATTTTTTGAGTGGTGCAGAACATATTGGTTCACAAGTATTTAATTTCCAATAATTCCAGAATTGATTTTTCATAAATTTGTGATATTTATAATGTTCATTAAAGGCTTTTAAAAGGTAAAAATAATTTCCTATAATGCTTACCTTGAGACAACCAACATTGATATTATATATAGGTTCTCAAAAGCCTCAAAATTATGAAAATTACGAATTAAGGCTAATTGAACATAAAATTTGATTTTATGATTTTTTGATTTGGTGATGGCTTGAGATTTTAATTATACTATTTGAATCAATTTTTCATGTGATTAAATCTGATTTTACATTAATTTGAATTAGAAATCTTAATCTAAATATGTGATATATAAACTGTTGAAGGAAGAATATCCTCCTATGCGCAAAAGGGAGGCTATACGCATAGAAAGAGGGCAATTTTTTTATTTTTGTGCTAATTTAATTTAAAATATTTTTGAGTGATTTAATATGATATATAATGAATTAAATTATAATTTTAATTTTGGACATAAGTGTATGAAAATTAAAATTGAAGAAATAGGAAAATAATTGGAACAAATTATTCGGTTTTTGAGTGGTGCAAAATCAATTGGTTCACAAGTATTATGTTAATTGTTTCGATTAATTTCCAAGAACTCCAGATTTGATTATTCATAAATATGTGACATTTATAATGATAATTAAATATTTTTAAATGGTAGAATTTGTTTACACATGAATGAGATTCATAAACTTGCTTTATTGTCAAAATTGTTACAATTTTGTATCAACGTAATAGTTGATTTTGTCAGTTTAATTTAATGTAGTTTAAACGGTTCTAATTTGAAAATTTAATTTGATAAAGTTGATTATTATTAATCCAAAAAGTGTGTTAATGGCTACTAAAATTGATCCAAAATTTTTTTGGATCAATTCCATGTCCAAGTTGTAAATGATTCTTCGGGTCAATGTAAATTTGAGTCTTAATGACATACCTTTTAAAGATTTTTAATTAATTTAAGATTCAATGTGATTGAATTTAACTTTTCTAGAAATATATGTTAAATATCATCTTGAATTAATTTAATTAAATCAAGTGTTGATTAATTTGGTCAAATTTTAGAAATGGGATTATATTAACGTGGATAGTTGAATTTTACATAGAAATATGATTTCTAGTAGAATTTTCACTTTAATCCTAAATTAATTTATTTTTCTAATGAGGTTAGAATTTTAAATTATATATATATATATATATATATATATATATATATATATATATATATATATTATTCTGATATAATATGTGTAAATTTTATAAAAACATATTAGAATAAAAAGGTACATGTTCTGTGCATATGTCCTTCTTTAGTAGAATTGGATTTTATGTATTACATGTTTACAGTAATTTGATTACTTGAGAATTCTAAAAAGATTAGAACTCTAAAATTAGAGAGATGTAATTTAATGTTTTAATGAGATTAAATAATCAGGTTACATAATTAATGTATTTAATTCTTTATTAAAAAGGTATGAAAATCGGTTAGGTCAAAATGATGAACAAAAATTATTTTTATAAGTGTTATAAATCCAGTAATTAACCATAATTAGATTTTCAATGTTTAATGTATGTGGCATAATAAAAATGCATGTTTAGAATGATGACTAGTTAAGGACAAAAACTATTGTGATTGATATGCTTTGCATGAACTTTCCATTGGTTAGATTAGCTCTGTGTGTCTTAGCCTTTTCTCTTATTTTTGTTTGTACTTCTCTTCTCATCTAATTCCCTCACATGTAAAATAAGGTCTTTTGGATACTTTTATAATGTAATTAGATTACATAGGATTAGATTAGGAAGAGGAAATACATGGAAGAAATGAAAAAGCAGGACCTTCAAGGAGGACCGGGAAGAAATATATAAAAATGTTTATTTATTTCTTTTTAGGTTTGCAATCCATGCATACTACCTAAGGTTTGGCCAAAATTGGTTTAACTAGATTATATATTTAATGTGATTAAATAGAAAAGTATGTTTTAATGAGATTAAAAATGCATATGCAAGCCAAAGCATGTGAAATTCCCTTTGTATAGGCATACCAAAATATGCAAACCTAATGAGACTAAAATGGAAGAAATCCCTCAAAGTAAATACTAAGACTTGCAAGCCTTCTATTAATATAGTTTTAACCAAAGTTCTTTTTAGTGTTTGGTTGTTAAGCTGACCTAAACCTATGTTATATCGAATATTTTATGGCTATATTAATGGGTCTGTCTTAGACAATCCATTAATTTTTTAAGCTGGTAAAAGGTTAATAGTTCTGGAGGCAAATTGGGGAAATGTGTATGAGATACACATACACCAAGAGTTGGAGACCCAATGATCAATAAATACATTAAAATGTAATTAGCATGAGTGCCTACTATTTTTGTTACAAGTTGGGCTTGTTAGGATAACCAAGTTTTGACTTTAATGAGAAATGGGTACTGTTTCACTAGGAAAACCATTAGGTTTTCTTGGATCAACTTGAGGGCAGTTGATTCATAATAAAATAATCAGAGCAAATATGGATTTTATAAAATACCTTATAAAATGCATAAATATACATGATCATGCTCTAAAATGTTTCTTAATCTTTATATGTAGGTACACATTTTTACATCATGAGTTTATCTAGCCTAAAAATCTTTGCTCTATACTTGACTCCAACAAGTTGACTTGGCCTAACTTCATTAATTGGCTATAAAATCTAAGAATAATTCTCAAAAGTGAGAAGATAGGCTTTATATTAGACAAGCTAGCCCACCTATACATGATGACACTACTAATGTTAATACTTAATCAGCATATTTGAAGCATTCAATCCAATGACTTATGGAAAAATCCTTTTTAAGTCTATTTGTCCTAAGACATAATAGGAGAGAGAATGCAAGAGTAGGATCCTATATGCCTCGACTATATAATCTATCATGTATGTTATGTTATTTACTAGACCTGATGTAGTATTTGCTCTAAGTGTCATGAGTATATTTCAATCTAACTATAAAGTGGAACATTAGGTGGCTACCAAGAATATCCTTAATTACTTGAGAAGAACTAATCATTTATTCTAGGTATATAAATAAGGGTGTTTACAAGTAAGTAAGCATATGGTAGCCAACTTTTAGCTTAATAAAGACAATTACAAATCCTAGTCAAGTTTTGTGTACTTATTTATAAGAGGTGCAATTAGTTGGAAGAGTTTTAAATAAGATACAACTGTAGACTCAACAACCAAGGCTAAGTACATTGTAACTTTCGATGCAACTAAGGAAGCAGTATGATCAAAAAGTTCATCACTGAACTAGGAGCAATACCAATAATTGATGACCTAATACCTTTGTATTGTGACAACAATAGGGCTATTGCATAAGCTAAGGAATCTAGGTCTCATTAATGATCTAAGCATGTACTTAGGCATTAACATCTCATCGGAGAGATAATAGTGAGGCAAGATGTAAAGATTAAAAGAGTCCCCTCTGATTAGAACATTATTGATCCTTTCACTAAGGCACTGTCTTAGAATAGATTTAATCTTTATGTAAATAATATAGGTATTAGGTACATAGGAGATTGGCTTTAGTGTAAGTGGGAGATTGTTAGAAGTATGCCCTAGAGCTTACATGTAATAGGGAAATTCTATGTACATAATAAACTTTGGTTTACAACAAAAGGCATTTCTCTTTATATCATGGTACTTTTATATGTTATAATTATTTGTAATGTCTCAAACCATGTGATAAAGTCTTTAGTATAAAATCATAGTGTAGAGGAAATTATAAAGTGTTCATAATGTGAGATTTTTATTACATGCAAATGTGATATACCTAAATATCCCTGATCATAGTATTAATAAAATAGGATATTGTTAATGCAGATAGATCATCATATGTCTTACTTCTTGATAGAATCAATTAGTAGTTCTCACAAGCTATAAACATAGATGCTTGGAGTTAACATGTGGATCCTTACCTAGGAAGTAAGTACATAAGAGACCTAACATGGGATCTTCACAAGAGTACTTAATCTATGTCTATAAAAGTATCTCATTATATCAATGGTGCAATTATCCTTAGACTTGAGATCACTAACTATCTTAAATATGGAGTGACCCAAAGCTTTTACTTTGAAAAACAAATATACATAGTAAGGTGCTTAGGTATGGCATGTCATATTTAAATATAAGGTAGTACTCAACAAAGGATTCACCACCTTATATTATAATGGGGAGTTTATCTTATAGTTATGATGAGTAATCTTTATTTAGGAATCTTTGGCTAAAGTAAGATGCCATATGTGAATGGGATTCACAAAGGGCTTTTTTAGAATAAAGGTGAAATTATCATAACAATATATCTAGGTCTTAATTAGACTTATTTAGTTAATCTTTGAGTTGATATGAGTCCATACTCTAAACTAGATGGGATAAAAAATGGTGAATAGAGTTTATTGCACTGTAATTAGATATGGAAGGGTTAAGCCAAACCACTTGACTTTTTGAAACTTGCGTCATTATGAAACATGGATAGATTCCTCTCTTGACTTGTACATAAGTTTTATATCAATTAGAGAATCAATATTGATTCAATAGGATTGAATGTTTAGAGTCCAAGTTAAATTAGGACTCTAATTCCACTATACACTACTAATGTGCTTAAAAAACCTATAGGGTCACACACCGATAAGAGCAAATTAATGAGGTAAAATAACAAAGTATTTAATGATGTGGGATGTTGTTAAATAAGAAGCAATAAAAAGAGAAGGCTTATTAGGCTTGGAGCCCAAGAGAAAAAGTTTAAAACATTATTTAGGTGTCAATTAAATGTTTTAAGTGATTGGATTAGAATTTAGCCTTTTAATTAATTAATTAAAAGCCCATTTTTCAGCCTTTTAGGGGTTTATAGGTTGGAAATTTTGACCTTAGGGTGAATGAAAATGGTATAAAAACCCTCTAAAATTTGTTCACTAGAAGAGTGCCACAATAGAGAGAATCGTCTTCTATTTTTGCTACAAATTGACCTCCTTTTTAGCCTTCTCCTTTTTATTTCTTCTTGAATTTTATTTCTTACTAGCACTTAGAAACAAAATTCTCTTATGCACATCTTGGAGAGTTTTCATTGAATTAGCTACTAGTGTGGATGCCTTAGAGGTGTTCTCGAAAGGATCATTATGATTTGCGACCACCCAGTGGACAAAAAGCTATAAATTGCAATCGCATAGATAATTTACAGTAAATTCTCATTATTTTATTTCTTTAATTTTGTTTTTCAAATTTTTGATATTCCAACCTTTCTTGGGGTTCTATGGATACTTAATTTCTACTATGCATGAGTCCTTGAAAACCAATAATGGTATTAGAGCTTGGTTCTATGAAAAAGTTGAAAACTATTGAAGTTTGTTGGCATCCCATAGTTTAACTTTAAAATTTTGGTTTGAATATTTTTATGCATTTTGGTTTTATTTTTTTTAATGGTTAGATATGGATCAAATCTAATTGGAAATAACTTTTTTTCTAGCTTTGTGAATTTTTGGTATTTAGAGCCTGGTTCTATCGAAATCTTGAAAACTTTTAAAGTTTGTTGGTATCCCATAGTTTAACATTAAAATTTTGGTTTGAATATTTGTATGCATTTTTAGTCTTATTTATTTTTTAATGGTTAGATATGGATCAAATCTAATTAGAAATAACTTTTTTTTCTAGCTTTGTGAATTTTTAGGATTTTATATGCTTGAATGAACCAAAATTATGAAAATTTACTATGCTAGTCCAGTAGAATAGTGTTGTCTAGTTCGATTAGTTTTTTTTATTTAGTTTTAGCCCTAAATATTATTTTTAAGTTCTTAAAATCCTAAAGTCTAAAAATATGGCTTATAAATAAAATTGGATTTTATTTGTATTTAAAATAATTAATTGAATAGTAAACTTCGATTCTAATAACATCGATCGACTTGTTTTGGAAAATTTTATTCATTTCGATTATTTAAATGTTTTTAGCCCTAAATTATTTTTGCTAGGTTCCTAAGGGATGACAATTTAATTCTAGAGCGAGCAAATAAAATTGAATTTTATTTATTAAAAATTGTTGAACATAATTTTCAAGCTATTTTATTATAAATCGAATTTATAGTTTTGTAACAGTCATATAGAAGTAAAAAAAAAAAAAAAACTAGTTCTGAAAGTAGGAACTGCAAAGCTTACTTTATGTCTCCAATGATAAAGAAGCATATGATGCTTCAACTTTAGGTATTAGTATTATTGAGATTAATACAAGTAAAGTTTATGTGGACCTATGGGTAGCAAATGGAGTAAGAGTTGTTGCATTTTCTATAGGAACATATCATTTGTATATGCCTTTAAGACTTGTACTATAAATATAAACATTAATAAAAGTAAGTGTTGCTTAGTTTATAAAGATAATGTTTTATATTATTCTAGATTTAATGTTACTGGAATTTATGTTCTTGATAATCAAAAGGAACTCTATAATATTAATACCAAGAGACAAAAGAAGGATAACCCAAAACCATCTTTCTTATGGCACTATTGTTTAGGCCTTGTCAATGAGAAACACATGTTTAAGTTACATAAGTCTAGAGACTTAGGTTCATTCAATTATGAATCAATTGAAACATACGAGTCCTGTTTATTAGGTAAAATGACAAAGACACCTTATAGTGGAAAAGGTGTGCGCTTTTGGACCTTATATCTATAGATATATGTGGACTTATGACCACACATGAAAGAGGTAGGTTTTCTCTACTTAATTACCTTTATCGATGATTACTTTAGATATGGATATATTTACTTGATGAAGTATAAACTAAAGCCTTTAAATACTTCGAAGAATTTAGAAATGAAGTTAAGAGGCAACTTAGTATAAGTATTAAACTACTTTAATCTAATCAAGATAGAGAATACTTAAGTCATGAATTTCAAAGTTATTTATGAGATAATGGTATATTATCTTAGTGAATTAATCCATATACACCATAGCACATTGGTGTTGAAAAGAGAAATCAAACCCTATTGGACATGGTTCGATCGATGATGAGCTTTATAGAGTTGCTTAGATCATTTAAAGGTTATGCACTAGAAACTACTACTTTTCTTTTAAATAGAGTTGCATCAAAGTCAGTTGCTATTATACCATTTGAGATGTGGTATAACAATAAACATATTCTTTCACATTTCAAGTTATAGGGATGCCTTACATATGTGAAAAATATAACTACAGATAACCTTAATGTTAAATTTGATAGGTAACTTATAGGGTATCTAAAGGAAACTTTGGGATACTATTCTTAGCATCCTTTGGAAGAAAAGGTGTTTATTTTAAAGCATGCAGTCTTTTTAGAGAAAGGGTCTCTCCTAAAAGATCCATAAATAGAAGTAGATTAATCGATTGATCCCAGTTCTATTACTCAAAGTGAAGAGGTAATAAACAACATATGGAAAAACAAGTTCCTTGATGATCTATTATGGTTAGGACTATTTTAAAGAGATATAGATTTCTTATGGACTAGTACAAGGAAGTGACTATAGTGGAGGACCATCAGCTCACGAGCTATAGAGCGGTTTTAAAGAGTATATAATCATAATCATGGCATAAAGCTATGAAAACTAAAATAGATTCTATGCATGACAACTAGGTAAGGACTTTGGTTAATCCACTTGAAGATATAAAACCCATTAGGTGCAAATGGGTCTTTAAGAAGAAGACCAACATGAAAGGTAATGTGATTACCTATCAAGCTCGATTAGTAGCAAAAAGCTATCATCAAAGACAAGTTATTAACTTTGATGAAACCTTTTCTCTAGTTGTAATGATTAAATCCATTCAGATTTTGCTTACCACATCTGCTCATTATGATTATGAGATTTGGCAAATGGATTAAAAGATAACTTTCCTTAGCAAAAAAATTATTAGAAGAAAGGTATATGACCCAACCTGAAGGTTTTACATCCATAAATGGTAATAAGGTTTGCAAGCTTTAAAGATCTATTTATGGATTAAAGCAAGCTTCTAAGAGCTAGAACATCTATTTTGTTGAGACAATCAAAGAGTTTGGTTTTTCACAAAATCTAGATAAACCATATGCTTACAAGAAGGTCAGTGAGAGAGCAATCAATTTCCTAACATTATATGTGGATGACATTAATAATGTGAAATCATGTTTATGTGTTACAATCAGTTAAGATTTGGCTATCTAAGAAATTCTCCATGAAATACCATGGTGAAACAACCTACATATTAAGATTTTGATCTATAGAGATATATCCAAAAGGTTTATTGGTCTTTCACACTCTACATACATAGACAAGATCTAAAAAGGTTTAGCATTATTCCCTTTAGGAAAGGATTCAATCTTTTGACTAATGGAAATACCCTTTCTAAGGTGGTGTCCTAAGACATAATAGGAGAGAGAACACATGAGTAGGATCTTATATACCTCTATTATAGGATTTATCATGTGTGTTATGTTATGTACTAGACCTAATGTAGCATTTGCTCTGAGTGTCATGACTAGATTCCAATGAAACTATAAAGAGGAATATTGAGTGGCTGTCAAGAATATCCTTAAGTACTTAAGAAGAACTATTGATTTATTCATGGTATATAGAGAAAGGGATTTTCAAGTAAGCGAGGATATGAATTCTAGCTTTTAGTATGATAAAGACAATTGTAAATCCCAATTAGGTTTTGTGTACTTTTTTATAGGAGGTGTAGTTAGTTGGAAAAGTTCTAAATAGGATACAATTGCAGACTCAACAATTGAGGCAGAGTACATTGCAACTTTGTATGTAGCTAAGAAAGCAGTATAGATCAAGAAGTTCATCATTGAACTAGGAATGATACCAATCATTGATAACCCAATACCTTTGTATTATCACAATAATAGGGCTATTGCACAAGCTAAGAAACCACAGTCTTATCAATGTTCCAAACATGTACTCAGGCATTACCATCTCATCAGAGAGATAATAGTGAGGTAAAATGTAAATATTGAAAGAGTCCCCTCAGATTAAAAATTGTTAATCCTCTCAGTAAGGCATTATCTTAAATAATATAGGTATTAGTTACATAAGAGATTGGCTCTAGTACAAGTGAGAGATTTTTAGAATATACCCTAGAGCTTACATATAATAAGGTAATTTTGTGTACATAATACGCTTTGGTTTATGATAAAAGGCAATTTCTTTTTATATCATTCTCCTTTTAATATTACTTATAATTATTTGTAATGTCTTGAACCATGCTATAAAGTCCTTGGTATAAAATCCCAGGAAATCATGGAGTGTTCATGGAATGAGATTCTTACTACATGCAAATTTGATACACCTAAATATCCCTAATCATAGTATTAACAAGATAGGATATTGTTAATGTGGATAGATCAGTATATGTTATACTTCTTGATTTGATGAAGCAGTAGTTCTCATAAGCTATAAGCATAGATATATTTTAAGTTAACATGTAGATGATTACATGGGAAGTAAGTACGTCAGAGACCCACCATGTGATCTTCACATGGATACTTAATCTATGTCAGTGAAAGTATCTTATCATATATATGATGCAAGTATCCTTAAACTTGATATCACTAACTATCTTAAACATGGAGTGACATACTTTGACTCCAAAGCTTTTACTTCAAACAAGAAGTATACATAGTGAGGTGCTTGGGTATGGCATGACATATTTGAAGATAGGGTAATAACTAATGAAGGATTCACTAGCCTATATTATAGTGATGAGTTTATCTGTGAGTAATCTTTATTTAGGAGTCTCTGGCCAAAGTAAAATGCCTTGTGTGAATGGGATTCACAAAGGGCTTTTTTGGAATATAGGTAGAATTATCATAACAAACATGACTAGGCCTTATTTAGACATACTTAGTTAAGCTTTAAGTTGACAAAAGTCCATACACAGAACTGGATAGGATAAAAGATGGTGAAAATAGTTTATTACACCGTAACTGGATATAGAGTTAAGTCAAACTACTTGACTTTTTAATTCTTAGTTAGTCATGAAGCATGGCTCGATGCCTCTCTTAACTTGTACATGAGTGATATATCAATTAGAGAATTGATATTGATA
>CANXYI012041917.1:0-13644 GCA_948208565.1 Hura crepitans
TGATTTTAATTAAAAATTAACTCAAACTTTATATATTATTTTGATATTATTCTTAATTAATAAGCAGAAAAATAATTGAGTTAGATTCAAGTTATATTCATATATATATTTTTATTTTGTAAGATCTTAAACTTGATATCTAATTAAATTAATTTAAAATTAACAATAAAATGTTAATTTGAGTAATAAAAATAAATGTATAAAATATTTATAAATTTGAGTAATAAAAATAAAAAGTTTATAAAAGTAATTCAAAATCTGTAAAAGTCATTTAATAAAAGTTATTTAAAGTCATTAATACTTTAAAAAAAAAGTAACTAATGTCATTCATACTCTAAAATTCTATCAAAGTATTTAAAAGTCAATAATTAAAAGTCATTTAAAAAAATCTATTAAAGTTTTAATTGAATACATCCCCAAAGTATAAAAATGGTAGGAATTAAATTATTAATTTATTGCCTATAAAAGAATTATTTGTAACTTAAATTATTAAGGATTTGATTATTTTTTCAATTAATAAGAATTAAATATATACTTATGTTTTGCGTGAATACAATAACAATTAATATATTTATTTATTTATTTTATTTATATATAATAAAATTAAATTTAAAAGATGTTAAATTAGAATTTTATCATGTGGCATAATATGTAGATTTTTTACATTTTCATATTTTGCTCTTCTTTCAATTTTTTTTTTTGAATTTTAACTATGGGTAGTTAATTAATGAATTAATATCATTAAAATTTTAATCATAATTAATTAATTAATATCATTATTTCATATTATTTATATTTAGCTTTCTTTTTTATTAGCTTTAAAGAGTCAAAATTTGTGAGTATAAATAAGTGGATATTCATACTGCTTCATATTTGCTTTATTTGTTTTGCTTATCTCATTATACTATATTTTAATTAAAAAATTATGATTAAATACTAATAAATTTTATATATTACTTTTAGGCTATATTTATAATATTTATTGAAGAAGTATGAAAAATTTTATTAAATAATTTTTTTAATCGTTTTAAATAATTCATTTTAAATATTTTAAAAATTAATTGATAATAGTGATTTATCTGCTATATAATGAATACATCGATATGCATATTAATATATATCAATGTATCATAATAATATCATGGTAAAATAATTATATTAAAAAATTATTAAAAAGTCAGAAAAATATCAAAATTTACTTCTAAACTTTATAAAATAGATAGTATTTGCTTTTAAACTTTATTTTTCCTCTAAAAATTATAAAAAAAACTCTCAAACTCTTCAAAATAGATATGAAAGATGAAAATATAAAAATAGGATAATATATATATATAAAACTCTAATATAAAGTATATATTTACTCATTATATGTGAAAATTTAAATAATTATCCTTTTTCTTCCATAAATATTACAAATATAGTCTAAAAATAATACAAAAAATTCATTAGCGTTCAAGCATAATTTCTTAAACAAATAAGCAAATATGAAATATCTAAATCCACTTTTTTAATATTCATAAATTTTGGCTCTTTAAAACCAATAAAAAAAGAAACTAAATATAAAAAATATGAAATAATGACATTAATTATTTAATTATGATTAAAAGTTTAATAATTTAATGATATTAATTAATTAATATTAAAATTTAAATAAAATGAAACAAGGATAAAATAGGAGAATGAAAAAAAATTTCATACTATATCACATGGTAAAATTTTACTAAAAACTTTCAAACTCAGTTTTATATATATATATATATATATTTTATCGTTGTCTACTCTAACGATGATGTTATTATATAAAGTAATCGATTGCCTGCGAGAATTGCAAATGTATATGGGCATGAAACATGAGATTGCATAATTAATAATTACTAATAGAAATTAGCACCGAAGATTTTCTTCACGTTTTACTGAAGTTAATCCCATGCTTGATTTTATAATCTTCAGCATTGGAGAATAGCCGCACCCAAATTTCTCCAATGGCGGAACGATACTGTGAAGGTATAAAATTTTTTTAATTAGAAAGCACAAGAATCATTACTGACCTTTCACCGCCACTACCCCAAATTTTCAAATCCTAGTCATACTATTTCATCTCTAGCAATTCTTAAATTCAACGCTCCGCAATCATGTACTCCATTTCTTTAAGTAATCCTCTGTTCCACTTCCCTTGAACAAACCTCACATTCTCACATCTCCTTCCATGGAAACCAAACCAATGCACTTTCTTTCTCTAGTACTGCTCTCTCTCTTCTCTTCATCCACCTCTTTTACTCCCGTAGACAATTACCTTCTCAACTGTGGCTCAGCCACCAATGCCTCGTTTTATGGTCGAGTTTTTCTCTCTGATTCTTCCAGACCTGGTTGGCTTTCTCTCTCAACTGAACGGTCCATTTCACTAGCCGATCAAAACCCATCTTCAAATTCGTCCTCTTTGTACCATACGGCGAGAGTTTTCACCACTGCTTTGAGCTACAAGTTTAACATTAAGACGAATGGGACTCACTTGGTACGTCTTCATTTCTCGCCATTTTCAGCTCAAAGTTTTAATTTGTCGAATGCGAAATTTAGTGTTATTGTAAACGGCGATAAATTGCTAGGAGATTTTAGCACCCGAATGTTTCAGCTAAAAGAATATATACTGAAATTAGATGGGGACCTGCTCGATATATTATTTAGTCCAGTGGGTGAGTCAGGTTTTGGATTTGTTAATGCCATTGAGGTCTTTTCTGCTCCCAAAGACTTCATAGTTGATTATGGAGCTAGGATGGTTGGTGCTAATGGAATTGAAGAGTACAATGATCTTTCTTCAGATGTTTTAGAGACAATCCATAGGATTAATGTTGGAGGTTCAAATTTGACACCATTTAATGATACGTTGTGGAGAAATTGGATCCCTGATGATGATTTTCTTGTTTTAAAATCTGCTGCTGCACGTGCTGTTACTTCTCATAATCCTAATTATGAAAGTGGGGGCGCCAGCCCAGAGATTGCTCCTGACAATGTTTACATGACTGCACAGCAGATGAACAGGGAGAATGCAACCTTGGGTGCAAAATTCAATATCTCATGGGAGTTTCCAGTGGGTTCGAAAGGTGTTCGACACTTGGTTCGAATGCATTTTTGTGATATAGTCAGTACTTCACTTAATCAGTTGTATTTTGATGTATACATTAATGATTACTCTGCTTATAAGGATCTTGATTTATCATCTCTCACAGTCCACGTGCTTTCATCTCCAGTATACGTTGACTTTGTTGCAGATTCTGATGAGTTGGGGGCCATGCGAGTAAGTGTTGGACCCTCAGATATGAGCAGTCCTCCGAAAGTCAATGCTATTTTGAATGGGGTAGAGATTATGAAGATAGAGTATCTTCCCAGTTCAGGAAGTAGATCAAAGAGTAGTCGTATTTGGATGGTGTTGGGTTCAATTCTTGGAGGTCTCCTTGTGCTGTCCTTGGCTTTAATTGCACTTCTTCTTGTACTCAGATGCAAGAGGAAGAAACCAAAATCAAGATGTGCAGAGAGTGCAGGCTGGACACCTTTACGTGTATGTGGACGCAGTTTTCAAAGTAGAATATTTGAGGTAGCTGTTAATGCGTCTCCTGGCACAAATTGGTATCACAGTTTGAGGATCCCCTTTGCTGACATACAGTTGGCCACCAACAATTTTGATGAAAATCTAATTATTGGTTCGGGTGGATTTGGGATGGTATACAAAGGGGTAATTAAGGACAACACCAAGATTGCTGTGAAGAGGGGTGTCCCTGGATCTAGGCAGGGACTCCCAGAATTCCAGACTGAAATAACTGTTCTGTCCAGGATTCGACATCGTCATCTGGTTTCACTCATTGGGTATTGCGAAGAGCAGTCAGAAATGTTACTGGTATACGAGTATATGGAACGGGGGCCATTGAAGAACCATTTATATGGTTCAGGAAATCCGCCTTTGTCATGGAAACAAAGGCTTGAAATTTGCATCGGTGCTGCAAGAGGTCTTCATTATCTGCACACGGGTTCAACTCAAGGCATCATCCATCGTGACGTTAAGTCTACAAATATTTTGCTTGACAAAAACTATGTAGCCAAGGTTGCTGATTTTGGTCTTTCAAGATCTGGTCCATGTCTCGATGAGACTCATGTAAGTACTGGCGTCAAAGGTAGTTTTGGTTATCTTGACCCAGAATATTTTCGGAGACAGCAGCTTACGGATAAGTCAGATGTTTATTCATTTGGCGTTGTGCTTTTTGAGGTTCTTTGTGCTAGACCTGCTCTTGACCCATTAATTGCTAGGGAGCAGGTAAATTTAGCTGAATGGGCAATGCAATGGCAGAAAAAGGGCATGCTTGAGAAAATTATCGACCCCCATCTTGTTGGACAGATCAATAGATGTTCTTTGAAGAAATATGGAGAAACAGCTGAGAAATGTTTGGCTGACTATGGTGTTGACAGGCCAAATATGGGCGATGTGTTATGGAATTTAGAATATGCACTTCAGCTGCAGGAAACTGGATCGTCAAGCAAACCAAATAATGATAGCAATGCAAAAGCGCAGGAGCTACCATCACCTTCCATGGCTTCCCAAGGTTCATCAAATAATAATTCTGATGGTGTTTCAGATATTGCAACCAGCAAAGTTTTTTCCCAGCTGATAACCAACGAAGGCAGATAGTTTATACATAAAAACTGTGGAGACACTTTTTAAAGGCACTTTATACTATACACAATCTTTTTCTTCCAGTCTTTGAATTGTATTAGTCATGTCTAACCTTGGTTTTCATAGTGAAATGATATTGTATCATATGGATCTTGATAAATATTCAGATTGCTGAGATGTAAAATCCTGCAATGTTTTGATGTATTAATGAATCTTGGATTTATATAAACACTCCGGTCTAACTTTCAATATTCCTAATTGTAGCTTGGATTCGCTTTCCCCTCTTCCAAAGCCAATTCATCAATGGAATGCCAGAGAAAGAATGAACTAGATTCATTCATGAGATTAAAAGCAAAATAACGTAGAAATAGAGAGTTATGTACAAAATAAAATCAGCACAACCTGAAATCCTAAAATATTGGATGCTTCACGCTTCTAGTTGGCAAGTGACGGATCATAGGTTGCACGTGTTTCTGTGGATTGAGGGAGGAGGATATTTAGTTAATAAACAAAAGAAAGCGAGTTGAAGAAACGAAGATGACAGGCCCTCACGAAGATCATGTCGCGGTGGCGGGAGGGACTTTCTTCAATTTTTGACCGTTTTAACCGTTAAAATTTCGAACAAACCGTTGAGGTCATAATAGTAAATATACCACCGCCCGTCAATAACAATTACGCGTGTGAGTGGGACCACCATGTTATCCAACTCAACCTAATGATGACTGAAACCAGTGAACTGGCAGACAGCTGTAAAATGGACCTCCGACTATGTCATTGTCTTTCGATATCCATGGGCAATTTCGTAACTTCATGTTCTCCTCCAAAAATATCCGAACACTCATTTCTGTTATTATTTTCCTTTTGTTTATCATAATCGAGAATTGGTACTTTATATTTTTTTTTAGTTAAAAAAAGGAGGAGGAAGTTGAGCACATTTGATTTAAACCTTTTATTTTAATTAAACTAAATCAGGCACAAAGGAAAACTATGATTTCTTTTTTGGCAGAAGGAATAACTCTGAATTATTTCATCAACACCAAGTTTTTAAAATCATCCCTAAAAATTAAAGTTAATATCATATTCAAGTTAATTGAATGTTTTAGATTATTTATTTGATTTTTTTCTTTCTAAATAATTTTTATAATAATTAATAAAAAATAATAACTAACGGATGATATATTACATTTAAATTATTGAATTAATAATAAAATAATATTATAATTTAATTTGACAATGAACTATAGCTATATTCATAATGAACATTCAACAATATTATAAATAATTTAATTATTTTCTTAATTAATAAAATTTGATTCGGACTCGGGTTGCTAAAGATGGTATTCTCATAAAAGAAAATTTTTACACAGAGACGGAAAAAGAGGTGCCAAAAGTGTGATGCAAAATTTGTTAGTACAAAAATTCGAATTCAAGAAAATAGAAACCCCTCGGAAACAGAAAGATCTGAAAATTCTGAAGGGTTTGCATGTGAAATAGTCATTGAAAATTCAAATTAAATCCCAGTCAGAGCGAAGCAGAAAGTGGAAATTCTTTTTGCCATTGGATTGGAGAGGAAGAGGATTGAGCAATCTTGAAAGGAAAGAGACAGAAAGAGAAAGAGAAAAAGAAAAGGGAGTAACGAGTTTTTGTTTGAATCCGAGACTGTAGAGGGAGGGAACAAGGAGAGGATAACAAGGTTGAAGTTAGGGTTAGGGTTTTGTCGATAAATATGACGGATGTGATATTGCATATATACGATGTGACTAATAGTGGATCGGAGAAGACGAACAACACTATTATGCAGATCAACAAGATCTTCAAGGACGGTATTGGTATCGGTGGTATCTTCCATAGCGCCGTTCAGGTTTTCTTCCCTTCTATTTGCTCTGCATATATTTGTATTAATGGAACATATGTATATTTGTGGCTATAGCTGTAAAATGGAGTCAATGCGGAGGGGATCTAGGATTTGTTTTGCCTTATTTCTGTAGTTATTGCTTTGATTCGTGAAAATGGAGTTTACATACTGATATTTACAAAATCTGATCATGCTTCTATTTGTGCGTTCATGTGATTGTAGCATTTATGGAATCTTTTGCCACTGCAGGTGAGATATATGATTTTGGCTTGCGCAATGAGTGACAAAATTCTTTGGTCAATCAATAGGAGCTGTATCGGGTCCCATAGGTGGACATTGTGGATGTGTTGTAGTTTTGATAGATTTATTAGGTTTTTACATGAGGATTATGAGCTTTTCATGCATTTTGCACCGGTATCATTCAATCAATCAGAGCATTTTTTTGCATTAGAAAATTTGGTAGCATGGCATTGGCTGACTGAAATTGTTTCAAACAGTTGGTTTCTAGATTTAGGCTTGCTATTCTGTCTTTTCTTTTTTCTTTTTTCTTTTTCCAGTTATCTGCTGCTCTCTTTTTCAGCAAGAGTGGGCTTTCTGCATGTAAATTTTCTTAGTACCTCTTTAAAAAGAGAGGAAAAGGTTTTATGACTTCTATCATTTCTCAATAGCTGATATACGATTATAGCATTAGCAATCGCTATTGTTTATTGCCTTTTCTAGTTATTTCTTTCTCCTGCTAGATCTCTTTTCATATTTTTGAGTTTTTCATAGTTCCACTATCCTGACAACTATAGAAGTTGCATTCTGTTTATGGATGCTGTCATTGTGTCAGTGTCTTTTAAGGAGCTCTAGTTCTTGTAAAGTTATAATTAAATATGGACTATTATTTTATAAGAAAAATTCTTTTCTTACAGGATAAGAGAGTAGGATGTGAGCTATAGCTTAAGAGAAAAGGTACGGTGCTAAGTCTTGAAAGAAAGAGAAAAAAAAGAGTGCAAATCTCATATATAGAGCAATTTACTTTTTAATTCATACAAATGATAGATTCTAGCCCTATTTAAATGAAATTACTTGGTCATAGTTTGGAACAGATTAAACATAGAGTAATCATAGAGGCAATGTCAATCATTTCGCCGAAGCAAAGTTCATTTAATAGCTTATTGTAGTGCTCCACTGCCTCCAATGCGGCTCCACAACGGATATTTGGATCACATGGTTGTATCATCGTGCATGGTATTTCTTACTTGCTGCCTCTTTTACCATTATTACAAGCTTCTATTTTGCATAAAATTTCCATCTCCAATAGCTTTCTGGTTTCAATTTTCAATATCTCTGGAATAACCATTGAAGTTAAGGTCCATTTCTTTTTGTAAGACTGAAGGTAAATGATGTTTGTGGATAGCATGGTTCAAACTTTGAGCCTCCTTTTTAAAAGGATGTTAAAGTTTCATTTTGTTTTGAGCATGCTCACATCTTGCTTGCTGCTATGTTGTGGCAATTCAGGGAAAATGTTCGATTATTGGAGAAATACGACAGAAGGAAAGATATTTTTCGTGTGAATTTTTTTTCTCTAGGCATTTTCTATCTTCTCCATCTTGCATATTTTTTCATTTTTACTTGAATGATACCCAAGGATGTAACATTACTTTCATTATTGGGATTTTCCAGGGTTTATGATTTTGTTCAATAGGGAAAAAGTAGTTGTTTTTAAGATGGAGACCTGCATTATGCAATCAATTTGGAGGAGGCCTGTTTGTCTTGTACCCTGCCTGGCATTTAAGATCTCTTCAATTCTTGGTTTTGGTTGGTGAGAATAGTTGTAGTATTTAATTGTTGAAATGTGGGTTAGAAAAGGGTCTGTAGCTAATTCTTGAGAAATTAACTAATACTTTGGGCAATTGACTTTCTTCATATGGGTCACGAACCTCTCCCAAAATCGAACAAATATTTATTGGACTCCACTATATTACATTTATCTATGTTTGGTGTTGCTTGCATTTTTAACCCTCTACATTATGTACTTTTTACCTTCCTTTTTTAAAATGCATCTGTGCAACCTAACTTGTTTTGCAGTTGCATTATTCTTATATCATTAAGTTGTGCTGATTGGAAGATTTTGTAGTCTCCAACTAATTTGTTTGACGTTATGTACAGGTTTACGGGGAAGATGAATGGTCTTTTGGGTTTTGCGAACATGGAACTGGAGTTTTTAGTTGCCCTTCTGGAAAGAACCCAATGTACACATACCGTGAGAGCATGGTGCTGGGGAAAACAAACTTTACTGTCTCTAAAGTGAACCAGATATTGAGAGAACTGAGTAGGGAATGGCCGGGAAGTTCATATGACTTGCTAGCCAAGAACTGCAATCACTTCTGTGATGAATTTTGTGAAAGGCTTGGTGTGCCAAAACTTCCAGGTAGGCATTGTTTTGAACTCATATGCTATAGTAGCTTATTTATGCTGGATTGCTTACCCCGTCAAACATTGGGATACATGGATGAGCTGTTTGTGGTTGTATGAATTTGCATTGTTCTTTTGCCAAGGTTAATTTCTGCTCAACTCTATTACTGTTACCTCATAGAGCTGTTCCTGCCCGCAGTATCACAGGTTAAGTTGCATTTTGACATAGGTTACTAAAAATTAATAATTTATAATGGGCAGTGAGCTTTTTTTTTTTTTCCTCCTTTTTGTTTGCTCTTGCACATTGTTACTGCACTGTTATTCTGAGAAGTAAATGAACTATGATGTTGGAAAGGTGTTTTCGCCCCCTATTTTGCTGCATATTCTTATGGTTTCTTCAACAGGTTGGATTAATCGTTTTGCCAATGCTGGTGATGCAGCCTTGGAGGTTGCAGGAAATACAGCCTTTCGGGTGAGTTGTACTATTTTTATTATTATATTTAGCTTGTATCATCTCCTTCTCCCTTTTCTGTGCTGGTTGGTGAGAAGCAAATGGTGCCCATATGTGAGTGCTGTGAACTGATATAAATATATCATAGCAACTTTGCTGTAGGAACATAGACACTATTTGCAAGCAGGTGGTTTCATTTGTATGTTTTGTTTCGCGCTCAATATTCTCGTGTGTTCATCAACAACATGGTTTTGTTCTTCTTGAACTTTCTTTCTGATTAGGTAGAATCTTTTGCCTTGAAGATTTTTATGAAATTTAAATGGTGCTATTTGTAACAGAAACTATTTGTAACAGAAAACAATTTTCTAAAACATCAATTCTCGTATAGCTTTTGATATTAATTAGCATGATGAACGTTTCTCTTGGTGTTTGGGTGGATTTTTTGCAGTTTAGACAAGCCAAGGCAGAGATTGTATCAGCTAGCAAAGTTGCATATCGCTTCCTTTTAGGTGCTGCTTCTAATAATGGGTCTTCTCCTGATTCACCGGATAATTCAAATGGAGGAAACCATGGAACACAAACAACTTGGTTCAAAAACCTTGTTACTTCAGGCGCCAAGCCATCTAGCAGCTCGGAAATAGACAGTGAGGATGAAGCTATACTTCTTGAGCAGCAACGGGGCCAAATGTCGGATTTACCATCGCGGCAGAATTCAAAAAACTTGGAGTCAGAAATAGCAGCGCAGCAGAATTCACAACGCTGGCAGAATTCGCGACAGGATGCATGAGGAAGAATTTTGGGGAAGCCTCTTACCTAAAAGCATCTTGTACTATTTGAAGCGTTCCACAATCACATTCATTGTGTATCAGTGTAAAATGTTCGTTTCTTTTTCCGACTTTATTTTTTTACTGAAAGATAGTTTGAAGGATTCTATAAACAATCGAAAGCCTGCAAATCTCAAGTATTATTTTCCATCTGTGCATGTTGTGTGTTAATTTTACATTGCTTGGATGCTTTTATCCAGCGCTTTGTGGCTTGTGATTTTATGTAGTTTTGCAGGCTCCTCCTTTGGGTAGGTTTGGTTTCATTTGCCATTTCTTTAAATGGAAAATATAGAATTTAAGATTTATAAATCATAAAAACGAAAGGAGTTCAGTGGCTGGAATATTGTAGTATGAAATCAATTCTTGATTCCAAATTAATCTTTCTACGTCATAAAGTAGAGGCAAAAGTTGAACAATGGAGTTTTTATGACAGTCTGGAACATGACGGTCAATTCCAGGGGAGACCTTCCGAGGAATGAATAGACAGTCCAGATATGGAACAACAGTCGATAAAAATTGCAATAATGAGTTGTCTAACAAGCTTAGCTCTTCAAAGCCAAAGCAAGAGTTTCTTCCTATAATAAATTCCAACGTTAATGCTATGGATGCCGATGTCCATATCCATGTGCTCTGCTGGTTCCCCGCACACACACACACACACACACACAGGTGATGAATCTCACTTCGGACTAACGATTACACGTTGCTAGTCACACAGAGAAAAAAAAAATAGAATAATCATTCCGCAATAAATCAAGTATCAGCTTAAATTATGTTTCAAAGTCTTGAATAACACTCGACTACGAAACCAAGCTTCCAGAAGTAAATGACACAGCGAAAATACAGCATGCACAATAGTGCAACATTGTTCAATCCAGAAGCGGCGACATACAGGTGAGACTCATGTATATATACAAAACCATTATTAAGAACTAGGATCACAACTCACTTGACAGGCAGCAGAGCGCTTTTAATTTATCGTCCTAGCATTCCATTGAAGATAATTGTGTCAACATCCGTGTCCTCAGCAATCTGGAGCGCTGAGACAGCCTGTGCTGCAGCAAGACCAGCTGAGAATTCTGTACTCCCCCAGCTTCTGTCCTCAAAGTATGGTTCATGAGCATCTCTCCCACAAGACCCATAAGAGAATGACCAGTTACTGTTCTCAGTGTCACTCCACTCACATCCAGATCCACAGCTATTGGAGATCCACCCAATTCTTTCATGAGAATGCCTTGACAACTCCTGATGTGGAAGGCATGCCCTCTGCTCACCTACAAAGAGATCAATACTGCCAGCATAATCCCAAGGACTTAACCCCTCTTCTTTGTCCAGCATGATTTTACATGAATCATCAGAATCTTCACCAAGTAAAACATGCAGAGCAACAGCCTCTGCAATAGCAGCACCCTCTTCATCGAGCCTTTGCTGTTCTTCCTTTTTTTTCTGTTTTTTCTTCTCGAGTTCAGATATGATGGCTGCAGAAGTAGCAAGAGCCTTCTCCAAGCGCCTTTTTTTCTTCTCAGCCTGTTTGAGACGATCCAACTCACCTTTCGCCTGCTTCTTCTTCACTTTTCTCGCAGCAGGCTGCACTTTATTACATGCCATGTTATCCATGAAAACTACTGAACTATAAATACCGTCTTGTTTTCTCTATATTTTACCACAAGGAGAAATCCTCTAAAACTTGTACATTTCCCTATAATCCTGTTCCCTTCTCTATCTTGTTTTTCCTTTGTTTAATACTAAATAATTACCACCTAATTTCAGTATAGAAATCTTATATAATCTCAGAAGCCTCACAACTACACCCACTCAGGTCTATAGGAGTACCTCATCTTCCGGACAACACAATCCCAGACAGAAACAACAGGAGACAACAACAGAGAAAAATGATAAGCATTCTCAAATTCATCCCGGTGCACCATTCTTCCTAATTTCCCACAACCCTTGCATTTACCCATGTTGTGCACACCAGGAGAACCACAGAGAAGATAAAAATTACAGGAACAACAATCGGACACTGGTTCAAACAGCTCACATGGCCCTCCCTACTGCAGTCAGGAAAAAAAATCCAAAGTCAGCAACAATAACCAGAAAACAGACCACCATAAAATAAGTCACAGGCACGCGTAAACAGAAAGCTAAGTAAGATTAGCATGAAGAATCAGGCACATTACAAACCTCACTTCCGTCCCAGTCATTGACAAGGACTCAACCATAACATTGGCAGCTGAAACAAATTACATTCTCAATAAGACTAAATGTAGCCTGAACTAATCAATAAAAAGCAAGAAATGTAATATTAGACGCACATATAATTTATAGCCCAAATGATCTAGTCTAAAATTAAGTGAAGAGCATTAAGACTGCAAAAACACAGAAAGTAGCAGGAGAAAGTGTGATGGAATTTCAAACCACTAGCATAAACAAATTACAAAATAAGAACAGAAACATGGAAGTATTTAAACACCTATTCAAACATCACGTGTTATCCCACGCAAATAACAATAATAAAACCACACAAAATCAAAATCTTTCGCAATTAGCAAACTGTCATTATTAACCAATCAATGTCAGGGTTCAGTCATGTGATTCATGCCATGAGACTCAAAATAGTTCTCTCTGTGAGTGTGTGCAATCCATAATCGAACATTACAACATTTTCAGTCAAATCCTTAGATCTCCAAGGAATTTAAGCTTGGATACACAATTAACAATCAACAATAGTCAGTCGCACCAGAATATCATAGATCGAAAAAGAGTTGAGACACAAACATTTGAAATTAACTAGTCTCAAGGCTTAAAACAGATAAAATTCTATATAATTTACTCTCATCAGTTGTATCCTAAACTCAAAATAAGGATAAACAGCGGGGAGAGAACATTAGGTAATTAGATCTAGAGCACAACTTCTAAATAATTCCATTAAATCAAATCCACATCGAAAATATTAATTCTAATATGTGAGCATAAAAAACGCGGTAACATCAAATCACAACCAGTTTAACATAGATATAAATATCGGATCCAAAATCCAAAAAGATCAAACACAAAAAAAAACCGAATGAAGAAAAAGAAAAAATCAAACGCCATAATCACAGTAATTTATGAATCCACCAAACTAAATATAATAAGAACTAAGATAAAAAGAAAAGGAATGAATCAAACCTTAATCCTACAACAGATAGATTAACCGCGGCTAAATCTTCTCCACCGGAGAGCTGAAACACAAACAGAGAACAAAGATAGAGTTCACAGGACAGGGTGTTTGGATCTAGAGAAAGGGAGAGAAACGTAGGGGGAAAGAGAGAGAAAAACAAACTGTGTCACATGAGATGGGTGACGAAAGAGAGTATGGGACAGGGAGGAGGATTATCGTGCAAGAGACGAATAGGATATGGCCACGTGTCCAGCGAAACTTTGGGCAACGTTGATGCAAAGGCTAGAAGAA
>CANXYI012041982.1:0-11211 GCA_948208565.1 Hura crepitans
AATATTTAAAATAAACATGTAATTTTTGAGGTTTGTGTGAATTTTGGTGAATTTTTGAAGTTTGCCAAAAAATCGAGCTAGTTCGGGATAGCTCTAGGGGTTGTAGGACCTACCCACCCTTTAACAACTAGCCTAAAGGCCATGCCAAGTGTACATGGTGATTGACAAGTGGATTTTTTCCAGTAAATAAGAGGGAGAAATCTTCTTCCTTGTCATTGCTGGAATCGATGCCAATAAGGGGAAGAGTGGCCATTTTCTCCCCTTTCCTTTAGCCATTTCTATGAGTTTTTGCTTCCTAAATTCAAGTTGATGTGTTATGAAATTGAGGGAAAAGGAATCAAGGAAAAAGGACTTTTTAAGAATAAATTAAAAATCCCCAAAGTTTGTTAGATAAAAGCTATCTAACAAGGGTACAAGGTGAGTCCTATGGCATTCTCCTTGGATTTTCTTGGTTCTTTTAGGTTGTATATGGCTATTTAGGATGCCTAAGGTCTAATACCCTATGGTTTGATGGCTTTTTGATGTGAATTGAAGAAAAAAAACTTGAAGAAAAGGAGAAAAGGCTTCTGTGGCAGGCTGGAAGTGTGGATTTGAGAGGCTTGAAGTGTGGAATCCTGCTTTCTTAAGTATAAGTTAAGTGAATTCAAACATTTACTTCATGCCCTTAAATTTTAGTAACTTCTCCTTTGGTCTAGCCATGGTTAAAGTACATAAATTAGCTTGGATAGGTATTTTCATTAAAGGATTATAGTATATGGCATGATGGAATGTGAATTGTATGGTTGTTTGACAAAAAGAAATAATATTGATGTCAAATTCTTAGTAGTCGAGAGTTGTGCAAAGGGGTAAAAGCATGTTTATGGTGCTTGATGTGTGTTATGATGTTTAATGTGTGCTTATAATGGTTTTGGTGTTGGTATGTAATGGAAATTCCTTGTAAATTAATGGGAAAGTGCATGTTAGGCATGAGGTGAAGGAGTGGCTGAGAGCTTGTCTCTAGTTTAGGAATGTGTATGGCAGATGTGGTAGTTCTAATTAGTGTTTGAGGTTGACAATGCATGTACATTAGGCTTTGAATGTATGAATTAATGATATGGCATGTAATGAGATTGGTTAATGCATGGAAGCTAGGAAACCTAGTGGTGGCCGAGGCATGTGCCATGGGTAAGTCACTTAAATTGGCATAGTAATATGCAAATATGTGTATGTTTATGTTTAAACTATTGATGCAAGGTGGAATGTATGGTAACTATCATGGAAATGCTTGAACAAGGCTAAAGAGTGGTTAAACTCGAGAGCTACACTAGTGTAAATAGGCATGAAATTGATAGAACATGTATGTAATGAGTATGCCTAAAAGGAAGTACTTATGTGAGCTATGTTTGCTTAAATTCTTTTGGAATGATTTTAGTAAATGTGTACCTTAAAATGTCATGTAATGTAGTCAAGAAATGGCATGAAAAATGACTTGGAAATGACCTTAAAAACTTTGCTAGTAATAAGTTATGAAAAGTGGCTTATAATTTCCTATAAGGGTTATGGCTTGTAAATGAAAAATATGGATCATAGCGTGTGCCTTTGAGGGCTATGTCTTGTAATTGAATATAATGGCAATTATGCCAAAGTTTTGGCCTTGTAAATGGCCTTTGATTGGTTGGCTTAGGGCTTATAAATCTGATGAGAAAAATGTTGAAAACTACATAGAAAATGACCGAGAAATGAACTTAGAAAGCCTAGTGAAAGCTTGCCGCAATGATCTATAACTGTCCAAAATGACCATTACCTAAACCAATAATACCTTTAGATAGTAAATGGCATATAATTGGGAGATATTTATTAAATGAAGTTTAGCATAATATACCATAATTATTGGCAACTACATTCCTTAAATATATTTTTGAGAATTCACTCGATACAACCTATCAGTGGCCATACCAGACCAGGCTAAATTTCAATTATGCCATAAAATTTATAACTATCTATCTTTGACTTAATAATATTATAAAAAGTCGATCAGTAAATAAATGGACATAAATTGAGTTTAAATAGGCCATTGGTTAGACACCCACTGAATGGGTTGACTAGTCAGCTTAGGAATTTTTAGCAACTGCTACACTGTCTATTTTTTAGGCAAGGTTGGTACAATAGCCTAGATCTACCTTGGGCCTACTGTACTAGTTTATTAGAAAGACAAGTTGTCTCTTTGCCATCTAATGTCAATCATTGAATTTTCCTGATGCAACGCATAGGTCCCTCAGGACCACTGCACTGGTCGGATAGTTAGACATGGCTGTAGACATTTACTTAATTTTGCTAGTGCAACAATATAGGTTCTGTAAAACCACTGTAATAGTCAGATAGTTAGACATGGTTGTGGACATTTACTTAATTTTACCAGTGTAGCGGCATAGGTCCCACAGAACCACTGCACTAGTCGGACAGTTAGACATGGCTGTGGACATGTACTTAATTTTACCAATGCAGTGGCATAGGTCTCGCAAGACCACTGCACTAGTCGAACAGTCAGACTTAGCTATGGACATTCCCTTGATCAGGCCAGTGCAGGGGTCAGGATCTAAGATATAGATCACTGCACAGTTTCTTTTATTTTCTCTAGATCCGGTGTCGGTTAGTGTTATCTTTCTAGGCGGGTCAGCTAAAATAAAATTAACTAAGAACAATATAACTTACCTGAGACATTGAAATATCTTATAGGGGCATTTTGGTAATTTTACATAGGTAATAGGTATTGGCTAAATTAGCAAAGATTATGCATGCAATTATGAATAATGATCTCGAAACAACAAGTTACATGAGTTAAAAGGATTAATTGGATAATTTATGGATAGAACCACCCCTAAGGGCAAATTGGTAATTTTGCATGTTAGTAATCTAGGTTGTACATGAAAGTTAGAACAACATAGGAATATGATTAATTATGCATGCTCATACTGTTGGACATGTTTTAATGCTTGAATTCACCACTGAGTATATTATATACTCAGCGTACCTATTTTGGTGCGTAGGTAAGCAGAACAAAGACGTAGCTAGCTAAAGCATGCAACGAAGTTCAGAGGTTAATTTTCAGAAGGTTGATAGTGTACCTTTTTATAGTGTTGCACGTTATGTACTTAGGTGGGAAATGGGTGTTATGTATATAAGGGATGCAGTATGTAATTATATAAATATAGACTATTTTGTAATTAACTGGTTTTCAATGCTTTTATGAATGTATGGTTTGTGCTATTGTTATACAAGCTTGAGGCTCTATTTTGTGTTTTTCTCTTAATTGTGGCCTGAGGCCTATGATTGCTATTTGATAGAATATGGATGTTAGGTTGATACCTAGGGAACCAAAAGGGTCCAGGAGATGTATGTGTATGTTATAGAAGTGTTTTACAGGTGGACTTTTTGGGGATAGTAACCCAGGTAGCCATTACACTATTGGATTTTAGGAAAATTATGTTTGGTTTGAAATTACCCTGTATTGGCATTAACATGTTAGTATGAACCTAAATGGAGTTTAGGAATAGACAGGACTGAATTTGGAGTCAAATAGAATTAAATAGTAACTAATGAGTGAAAGTAAAATGAATGATCATGGGAGAAGTTAAGGATAGTGACCTGGTGGGAAGTGCACTATCTATTGGGTTTCTTTGGGAATCCTGTATGGGGTGTGACATATCCAAACTAAGTTCTTACTTATATGGGCAACTAACCAATTTGTTTTAGTTACACTATCTTAAATAAATTTAAAATAGCTTATAATTACTTTGGTTTAGTCAACAAATTACTAAACTGAACAATTATGTTATTTCACTTGTTTTTGTGCTCAAGCATATTATTTCATACAAAAGCACATAATAAGCCATATATGATCATTATATGCTTGTAAACACATTATTGACATCTCATTGCCATTTTCATGATCATATATACTTGTAATCATGAAACATCTATTACATGCTTAACATAATGCAAATTCTTGCATTTACTCAACATGAGACCATTTGGCCACCCCATTAAAAGCCATCACTTCATGCATTTTTCATTAATTGCTCACTATATGTAATACACACACACACACACATTTATAACACCCTCTGCCTATTTTCAAAGAAAATAGGGAAAGTATGCTACTTCCCATGAGGTTACCCATCATTGAATTTCCCTAGGGGCCTTTCGTTTAACTTCTACTTGAATTTCTCCTATTTAGTATGGAAATTTTATTTAATGGATTCAGAAATCTGTAGTGAACCTCCCAGGCATATCACACCCGCACGCTTAATCTTACTGCCAAATATCAGCCTAGGCTATTATTATAGCTAAGAGCTCGTTTCACATAACTATAGGCTACTACACTAGCCGACTAGACATTATATCACTTAACTGCCTATAGTAACATGCATGACTACCTTTATCTACTAAAGCATCACAATCTCATAAGACAATATCATGCCTGGATAGTCTTCAGCTGCACTGCTAGTCATCCTTATTATACCATCCAAATCCTAGACCTATGTATTGGACACCTGATATATTGAGTATGTACTCAATGATGAATTTAACCAAATATACCATGTATCATAAACACAAATATACATACACATAATAAGTTCCTCATATCACCTACTTACTATCTTAAATCTTCCTATTAAGGTTTCCTATTGTCTCTTTTCTGCTTAAAGTGGTAGTTTGATATTGTTTGTTACTTTGCTTGTTGTACCGTATCTGGACCATTACTTTGGGTGGTTTGAGACTACTCTAGCTGTGCTTACTTGTGATTTATACTGGTTTGTATCATTGTATCCTTACTTTTCTCATACTTAAGTTACATGATTTACATAGTTTATCCATTTATTCTTATAATTTCCTGATCAATCTATCCTGTTAAGTCCTTTCTATTATATATATGTTTAGAAGTTACCATATGTTTTACTTAAATTCGATAATTCTTTTTAGGCTTGTTTAGGAAGGCCTTATATTTTATTTGCTTCCTATAAGTAATTTCTTCCTATAAGATTTCATGTTCTATCACCATTCCATCAGTCACTTCCTCCTGTAGGAATCCTACTAAGCTTACATAAGTTTATTAGCCTCTCTTTAAAACTTATCTCTTGTTCTTACTGCATTTGCTTATAGGTTATTTCACTTGTGATAATTAAGATCCTAGTTATTTCATTAGTATTATTAAATCCGTTCAAGTTCCTTAGTTTAATTTTTTTTTCCATTTATACCCATAAGGTCCAGGAAGAACTCCCAACCACTAGATAATAGGAATCACAGTGTGCAGTGGCCCTCAATTTGGGCCTCGGTAGCTGCACCTACCTAATCCGAGAACTAAACAAATACAATGCTATACAGTGGCCCACATTTTAGACCTTGGTGTATATACACACCTTTTGCCTGATAATAGGGATTAGTTCTTAAGAACCTCCCAATATTGGAAAGGCAGATAGCAGGGATCAGTCCGTGGATCTCCTAATATCTGCAAAGGGGATAGCAAGGATCAGCCCCATAGGACCTTCTAATATCCCAATATATACACCATCACAAGCAATACATTTGGTCGATAGCAAGGATCAGCCCTATGGGACCTCCCAATATTCAGAGCATACAGGCTCAAATCAATACTCAGCGGTTGCACCCAGCGTACATTGGCTAAAATCCATTCAAACTCAGCCACTACTAGCAGCTAAACCATAGTTAACTGGTCAACCTATCCAATGTATACTCAATCAGTAACCCGCATTCCCCTTTAATTACTTTCACAGTGATCATGTTCATTATCGGGAATATTCATAATAAGACATATTATCTTTGTTGGTCATTTGGCTTTATGTATCAGTTAAGTGCCATCTAATATCCTTTTAGCTTCGTTGAGTTACGATATCCTCGGCTCAAGTTTCATTACTTTTCTTATCATCATTTGATTGTCTTCTATCTCGTCTAGTGTTTGGTTCTGGTTCCTTTTTCCTACCCAAGTATGCTCATTTTACCTTACTTCCATTTATCTCAACTTGTTTTACCCTATGATTTTATGTTACCCCTTCCATACATGATATTACCATAGCTTAGTTCCTAGGTTTAGTACTTTCCCGTAATTATTGTTATAATTAAATAATATTTTTATTTCCTGCATTATCTAGTATTTAACTCAATATACCTTTATAACATTCTTTATAATAATTGCACCTCACATATATCTTTAGGTCTCCGTTAATTATAGGCTCTATTTTATATCTTGTGTTCCTCGAAGTTATCATTTATTAATTCCCTTAATTTACATCCATTTATCATTTGAGTATTAATAATTTCTTACCTTATCTTATAATTTATTTTTTAGCCTTTATAATAAATTTGCAGTTCTATTCCATTTCTATCCCTCAATCATACCAACTAATCATTTTTCATCTCTACTAATTATTTATTTGCCTTATGTTCATGTTGATGTGACACTGTTATTAGCTTATTTCATTTGACTATATTTTAGGGATAGTTATGAGTCATCGTCATTTATTCTAGATGGTTATAGGCCCTTTTGATGTAAAGGTTACTATTCAGTTGGTAACTTTTCCCACTAACCTCCTAGCCCAATTCCATTTTCTTTTGCCTCAACCCATTATAACCTAAGGTAGTCTACACCATCCAACATTACACTTATCTTAGCCTACTTATCCATTAGTTCAACTCCTAAAATCTTGAGCAACATATTTTAATTAAATTCGTACTCTTTCACCTAACATTTTTCACTTTACTTGTTATATGCTATGTTTTTATATGTCCACCTCACATACATCATCTCTACACCCTACCTTATTAATTTTCTTCCCATAATTATGCAATTTCTTGTTCACTCCAAGTCACTCACATGTTATACATGCATTCATGCCATACATCTATACCTATACCATTATATTCATGATATACACCTAGTCATGTATGTATCACATACCTACACATCCTTTCCATATCCAAATCACACCCATATCATCCTTTATCCTCTAATTAGGATGCATTTCACATTCATATCACCATACATACCCATATAACTTCAACTTCCATACACATACATACTTTAATTCTACATTTCTCTAACATACAAAGTATGTTTCAATTAAATTCACTTATAGTGGGCTCTCAGTCATGTCGAAGCCATTCTAGAACCACCAATTCCATCTTCCTCCACCATTCTCCACCACATCACAAAATGCCATATTAGGGTTCCACCTTTGAAAATTCCTACAAAATTGCATATAGCTCTAAATTAAAATTTCTATTCATGGATGACATCTACACCTCAAATACTCCTTTAGAAAAATAAAAAACCTTGGAAAGAAACATTTACTCACTAAAAGTGCACTATTTATCAAGTGCTCATATCTCCATTTATAGGCATCCTTTTCCACTTCTATCAGTTGGAGTAGCTTTAGAGAGTCATAGAGGTCACGATCTATATAAATTTTAGGGGATTTTGGGATAAGAGGAGAGGGAAAGAAGAAAAAAATGGAAGAGAGAAATATAGCCAATGGCATCGGCTTTTTCGGCAAAATGGGAGAAGATGATTTCCTTTTATTCCATACATATGCACACATGTACACTTAGGTGCACTAACAAAGTGTATGGCCACGATTGCACCACTTCTCGATCGGATGGTCCAAATTAATTCTGTTTTTTTTTTAAATTTTGGAAATTCCAAATAATTTTTCTAGACCTCCAAAAATCAAGATTCTAGTTCCAAAAATCCTTGATTATATTCATTAAGGGTCCTATAAAATTTTAGCTCAAAACTCCTCCAAGATCTAGGGTCTAGGGTTACTATTTACTCACATAATTCAAAAATTCTAAAAAAATATCAAATGACCTTAGAATATTAAAATTCCTTTTCTAATACACTCATTGGAATTTTTGAGCTTCAAGGTATGACATTTTTGGGCTCGTCCGAACACTTCCCAAAGCTATACTGACATAACCCCAACTAAGGTTACTATTCATCAATTCTCAGCTCGAAATGATTTATTGGTTTTGCTAAAATTTTTAATTCACTCTTTTTCATCACTTTTTAGTCATTTAGAGTTCGATTGACCAAAACCCCTTTGGGCTACTAAGTGCCCCTTTAGTGCCCTAAACATCGCTGTGTCGACCTTGGGGGTACTTGTCACTATACGATGATTTTTTAGGTGTTACAACTCTTCTCCTTTTAAGAAATTATCCTCAAAATTTCCTATAGTCGTATGGTTAGTCACTTCCACATGCCATTACTATACTTTTATTCTTTTCTCTTTCTATTAAAGTTAGACCTTCATATCTTCACTAGCCAACTTTCCTTTTTCAGATTACTCTCAATGTGGGTAGAGCTCCCCCAATGTGCTTTCAATACTATTACATTTCATTCCATCATCCTTCTATTATTAGTGAATGCCAAACTGTGTGCTTTCACTATCTCCCCTATTACCACACTTTGCCCCTAGTTAGAACATCGAGCACTACAAGAGTGTCCTCACATACTCACCTTAATTCAATATCCTTTATCTTATTCATACTATTCACACCATCTCTATTTTGTGTCCCTCATGTTTTCCTTGTGGTGATTAAACTAAAATAGCCAAAGACTCGACCTAAGTCTCACTCTTTAAGTCTTGAAAGATGAGAAGGAAGCTAAAGGAATCTAGGGGCACTCCTATTTGATTAGCCTAAGAGGAGCGAGCTGGGCTCTACAAGGTAGGAGTCGCCACTTGACCGAGTCAGGAAATACCTTGTAGGGCCAAAACTACAGCGGTTTGGAACCCTACTCTTATTTATACCTCAAATTAATAAAGAAATTTGATTTGAATTTATAATATTATTCCTTTTCTCAAGCAATATTTTGCAATTAAAGTAAATCGCGTATTCAGATATAAGAATTTACAAAATATATTTACAAAAAAAAATAAATAGGTGTGCAGAATCGAAATATCATATATGAAATCGGGCAGTTGATTGTCTTGAGAACTTTGGTTCTCGTATGCCAATTTTAGAAAATGGAGTTTATTATTGTAACTTTTATTAAAATCAGATGATTGGTTTGAGAACTTTGATTCTCGTATGCTAATTTAGAAAAAAATAATTTTATTATGGTGACTTTTATTTG
The DNA here is from genome assembly GCA_948208565.1 of Hura crepitans. Classification (NCBI taxonomy): domain Eukaryota; kingdom Viridiplantae; phylum Streptophyta; class Magnoliopsida; order Malpighiales; family Euphorbiaceae; genus Hura; species Hura crepitans. The sequence continues at coordinate 9,131 of CANXYI012041982.1, forward strand.
AAAGAGCAGTTTGAGAACTTTGGTTCTCGTATGTCGATTTTAGAAAACGGATGTTATCGTTGTAGCCTTTATTAAAAAAATCAGAATTTATTTTATTAGCAAAACACCAATTTATTGGGTAAAAATATGATTTTGATTATTATTTCTTTTTAACGTGTAAAATCACTTTTCTAACTAATTCGATGTCTATGGAATATTTCGGGATTGAAATTGGAAGTATCATACATAAAATCGGGTGATGGATTTAATTTGAGAACTTTGGTTCTCATATGTCAATTTTTAGAAAATAATTTTATTTATTGTGACTTTTATTAAGAAAAATCAAAACCCATTTTATTATTAAAACACCAATTGATTAAATAAAAATATTTTGGTTATTTTTTCAATCGCGTGAAAAATTATTTTTTAATTATTACAGCATTCATATAATATATAGGGAAATAATTTGACAATAAGAATATACTATAGGGCAATTACCAAAAATACAATCTAACCAAATAAATAATAAAAATAAAAATTACATTTTAGGACACTGGGATTTAATGAAGTGACAAAAAATATAGCAATAAGATCCCAAATAATCAAATAACTCGTATTACAATAATAGAAATAATATACTAGTATGGGAAGCAAAAATAGACAAATAGACAGAAATCAAATAAAAATGAATAGTGACAAAAATCTAAAATATTGCACGAATAAATTATCGCATTTAACTAGTAGATGGATAAAGCTAGAAGGAAAATGAAAACAGCAAAAATGACAGAAATAATATATTTGGATGTGAAGCAAAAATAGGAAAATAGATAGAAATAAAATAAAAATAGAAAGTCACAAAAATATAAAATATTGCCCAAATAATTATTACAGCTAACTGGTAGATGGATAAAATGGAAAGAAAGATGAAAGCAATAAAAATGACAAAAATAATATTTTTGGATGCAAAACAAAAATAAATAGACAGATAGAAATAAAATAAAAATGGACAGTCACAAATATAAAAAATATGGCACACATAAATTACCACATCTAACTGGTAGATGGATAAAATGGGAAGAAAAATGCAAGCAGTAAAAATGACAGAAATAATATTTTTAGATGCGTAGAAAAAATAGAAGGATGGACAGAAATAAAATAAAAAGGAGCAGTCCCATAAATATAAAAAATATGGCCTAAAGAAATTATCACATCTAACTAGTAGATGGATAAAATAGAAAGAAAATGAAAATAGTAGAAAAATGGGTCAGTTGACATGTTGAGTATATTTGCCATAAAAAAAGATCTGGATCGGATCAGAAAACTCTGCTTGAATCTTCAAAAATCCCAAAAAATAGTGTTGAAAGAGTGTTTATTTTACCTTTTTTGGTGTGTTTTCTCTCTCTAAAAATTTTCTCTCTCTTCAAAATGACCAATCTCGAAAAGAAAAAGCCCATTTGGCTATTATACACATTTCCTGAGGTTAAAAATGGCCGTTTTTTGCGAGCCAAATGATTGTTTGGCAAAAATGGCCAAAATAGTTTTTTTTCACGAGTAAAACGGCTATTTTGGCCATTCTAGGCCCAAAACAGCCATTCCCTTTGCGAAAATGGCTTATTTTGGGCCAAACAGCCTAAACAGGCATTTTGGTAACCAAAATGGCTATTTCATATACGGGAATGGCCCGTTTTGGGCCCAAAATGGCTGTTTTTGATTTAAAAAAAATTTTTTTTTGAGATCTTCGGTTCGGATGTAAAAAATCCCTTTTATTAAGATTTTTGTCCTTTTTATCATTATCAAGCAAACCAAACCTAGGAGTCCTAGAGACCTAATTTCTATAGTTGCCCCCAACTTTAGGGAGGTGACTAAAGAGTGTGTGAGGTGGCCTAAAGTTTGGAAAGGAAAGAGACACATACCTTGAGGGGGCAATCTTTTCATAAGAATTATTGGGACCAGAGTTAGTGAGGTCTAGGCAGTGCTGGAGACATTACACCCATAGTTGATTTGGTTCAGGTAGTGCTGTAAGATATTACACCTGAACTCGAGCAGTGCTATGAGACGTTGCACTCAAAGATAATTTGTTTCAAGTAGTGCTATGAGACATT
>CANXYI012042001.1:0-15501 GCA_948208565.1 Hura crepitans
TTTAATATTATTTTATCGATCTTATTATAATTTTTAGACTTGATAAATTAAAGTTTATCACCGTCTAAAATAATTTAACCTTTTAAATTAATTCGATCGTGATTATACTCATTATATGAAATTCTCTTCAATATGTATATATAATTCACCTAATCAATATTTGTGATTCTGAATATCTTCCAGTTTTACTGGCATGAGATGTTGCTTTGTAGTGCTTATAGTTTATATGTATGTATTTATTCATAAATCGAGTTATATAATAAGTTAGTTTTTTTATTAACACAAAATTGAGAGGATTTTCACATTGTTTATGCCGTTATCAATGAAATTATGCAAAACGTATATATATATATATATGGGAATGATGGAGATTTAAATTTTTACTTTGCTTTGTTTCTTTTAAATGCCATAAAATAAATAAAAATAAAATTGTTGTGTTTGTAATATGTTCATACACATAAAATGTTGGATATATTTATGAACAAGGTACAACTGGATATTATTTCATTATTTTTAAAGAAATTGGTTGGAATCGATATTGATTTTCACATGAAATGATGTTCTTGACATTTTTTTTTAAAAAAAAAAATAATAATGTGAAGGGAGAGTTTTATTAAATAATAAACAGATGAAGAAGAGATGGAAGACACAGATTAACAACGTGAAAGAGAGGGTATGGATTGCAATGGTCATTCTAGCTTCAGTAAGCAGACACCCATTTTATACATTTTAACAATTTCTTTTCAATTATCATTTTCATTAAATTTACTTTGTGTAGCATATATTATAATCATTTTTTTTAATTTCTAACCTCAATGAGTGAGATAAGATAACAATAATTTATTGTTCTTAACCAAAGCTTTTGAGTTCGAGTATTGTGAATAAAGCACTCTTAAATATTTGAGAAGATGCCCTTTGAGGTTTGCCCAATGCAAATCTAGATTAATCGGATTAATGAATTTCGGATATCGAACGGATTATACCAAAAAAATTCTTTTTAATTTCTATTTCAGCATACCAAAAAATAAATGGCGTAAATTAATCACTGAAAAGCCATAAATATTAGCATTATTTTTCCTCTAATTAAGGATAAGATGAGATAATAAAATTTTTTTCATAAAAAATTTCAAACTTAAATTTTGAGTATAAAACATTTTTAAATACTTAAAAAAATTATGTTACTCATTTTATGATTTTACTTGACGCGAATGTCAATTATTTGAGTCTGTAAAAAAAGTCAGAATTACTTAATTAGATGCCATTAGCTAATATATTAAATCAATATACATAATTGAATGTTTGATTATTTCTTAATATAACAATATGGGTCCAACCCAATAGAATAGATTGCCAAGTGAACCCAAAAAATGTTACTTTTTTTTTAAAAAAAAAATGTATCTAAACAAAATTGGAGAAAAAACAAAATTGAAATGGAAAAAAACTGTTGGGGACAATCCAAAATTTCATTATTAATGTGAACTCTTTTATGAAGACTCGATGGTTATCATATCTCTTAAACAACCAAATTACTTGATAAATTCAAACTAGAGCCAGGGTCTAATATTTAATTATTGGTTTAGGATTGGTGGGGTGAAAATGAGTGCCTTTTTGTTTTATTTCATAGGAAATTAATTAATACCTATAAATTATATTAATGGATTAAATATCATTGGAGTTGACTTTGAACCTTCATACATATGTATATATACATATACACACCATTTTCTTTTTGATAATTTGATTTTTTTTATATTAATTTAATTGGGTTGATCTTGGTGTTATGCACACCATAATACAAGGAGAAGAAGAAGAAGATATTGATAGATTCCTGATCCTTTGAGATTAGTCAATTGGTTTATATACAGCTTATTGAGAGAAAAAAAAAAGGAAAGATGTGGCTAAATCTCAAAATAAAGTATAAAAAAAATACCATGAGATGATATGACACATGTTTTTTCTTTATAATTAAAGGTTTTTATTTTGAATTTTGAGTATGAAATATTTTTAAATATTAAGATAGTATTTTCTATTTTTTGTGAATTTATCTTGCATGAATCTGAATTAATTAATGAATTTCGAATATCATACTGTATTAAAAAAAGCTTTACTTCTCCCTTCAATTTATTATCAATAATGTTCATTAATATTGGATTTATTTAACCATTATTTTTAAACATTTTAAAATGGCTCTTTTAGTAATTTTAAGGTAAACCCAAGGATGTTATAACTAATTCCACATTACCATTTTTTTAATCGTAACTATAAGAAATAAGATTGAAATTTGAAATTTCAACTTAATTTCTTCTAACACTATAAGGAAAATCAGTATCATTAAATATTAAAGTTTATAGATATTATCGACTTTATTCATCAGATATAATTTCTATAACGAAACAGATACAAATGAAAGATATATTCCAACATGTTAGATTTTACCTTCGATTTCATTTTAGCTAATTAATTTCTTTAATCTTTGCACATCAAATTTTGAAATAGGAAAAACGCATTTTTAAATTTTTATATTTTTTAAATTGAATTTTTATATTAAAAATTTCTATAATAATTTATTTTTATTTTGAATTTTAACCACATTAATCTCTAGTTAATATGACTCATAAATTTTCTTTCTATATTTTACTTAGATTAGATCTAATAGCAAATTCTACAATTTTAAATATATGATTCGACTTTTTTAATCAATTTATCTAAATTTAAGTAATATGATATGAACACAATTTTAATCATTTATCCTTTTAATTGAACATGCGATCTATTTTTCATTAAAAAAATTTATTATAATAAAAATTAAAAACAAAATGATTCAATTTAAATAATTTTTAGCACAAAAATTTAATGTAAAATACGTAAAAATTCGGAAATGTTATGGATAATACTTAAATTTGCTAGTTCTTCTAATGCAATTCACTTGTTTAATTCCACTGAACATTTTTATAAATTTAAATAATAATGAATTGTTGTAAATATAAATACTTTTTAGAGTTATTATTCGATACATTTAATATTTAATATAATAGTTGAAAGTCGGATACAATGAATATTTTTTTTATTACTAACTCAATTTATAAATAAAAATAAAAAAAATATCTCATGAAGATGGATTATTTGATTGTATAATTGGATAGTCACATGGAATCCTAATGTACGTGTCTGACAAAGCAAAAGCAATACAACTTTTAGCCATCTCTCTCTCTCTCTCTTCCCCTACCTGTTCAATTAGGGTTTTCTGTTGGTAGCTCTCATCACTGTGAGAATCTCTGCAACAACTAATGGCAGATTTCCCCTTTTTTTATTTTAATTTTTATTTTTCACAAATCTCAAAAACACAAAAGTGTCGTACACCCGACCGTATTATTATCAAATGACGACCCCTTTTCTTCTCCACGCTATTTAATCGTCTCGTGTCCCTCACTTTCTCTGTCGTTTTTACATTTCTTGGCTCTCATTTTGCGTTGATTTTACCTTCCTGCTTTGAGAGTGTTATTCCTCTTTCAGTTTCATATTTCTAGTTGGTTTAATATTTATATAGTCCCTCGCACTTACTCATTTTTTCATTTACCTCCTTTCATTGTTTTCTCTTTCATTTTTTTTTTTCAAATTAGCCACTGGTAAAGTCTTTCTTTATTCTACTTAATCCTTGTAGTCTCACATAAAGAAAGATAAATACTTACAAGAAACAACTTAATTAAAAAAATTATTAATATAAAATGTTGAACAAATAAAAAAATATTAATGTATTAAGCCTTATAATATTAATTTAGATAATTAAATAAATAAATATTAAAGTATATATATTAATTATGTAAGAATTTCTGGTAATTAGTAAAAATTACATTATCTAAAATACACATCTTATATGATGAAAATGTGTATATATATGCATATAAGATAATTATATTTATAAAAAACTCTAGTCTATAAAAAAAATACTAGTTACTGATTTTTTAACCAAACAATTAATATGGAAAATAATTTCTAGAGATAAATTCGATATTATCAAACAGAATCTTTTATTATATTACAATAAAATTTATTATTGAATATTTATTTAAAAATAAATCTGATATTTTTTTAAGCGAAATTATTGGTTAGATATATACAATACACCAAATATATATGCCCATACTTCATTCAATTTCAATGCATAACTTAGAAAAAACGTAGGAAAACAAGGACAGAAAGACACCTTTATTCCAAACATGAATTTTTTTTTGTCTCCGTTGAGTTTCCTCTTTTAATTTTTTGTAAATTTTTTAACATCATTTTCAGTCAATTTATGGCATATATTATTTTTGTTTTATTTTTGGTGGATTATATTCTTACAAAATTACACGTATATATCTTTTAAACCAAATAAGTATTTCAAAATATATCAAATTGAATACATAATTTTGTTTTTCAAATCAAAATTGATCTGACTAAATTCGCCCTAAAAATTAATTTAAAGAGTTTTAATATTGTAATCAGTAACTTTGATATTATGTTAATAAAATATATTTATATTTAATTCACTCTAAAATTTGGTTTAAAGAAATAAAATTATGTAAGTCATTATAGCGAGCACTACAATCTTATAAATAATCAATATAGCACACTCAATAATTTTTTAAATATTTATTTTTATTTTATTCATTAAATTCATAAGACAAGTAATATAATAAGAAATTTTTTGTCTAAATTTAATTTATAATCGCTCGATTCAATCACAAATTATTACGTATAAAAAATACAATTATTTTATATACATGATAGATTGTGTGTGATTTGCCGTCACCACGAACAAAATCCGACAAGAAATTTTAATATTTTTAATATAATATATTTTCTTAGAAATTTAGTTGGATAAATTGTTTTCAGAATTTAAATTTTTTGAACTATAAAATGGTAAAAGTTTCCAATTTTAGAGTGAATATCCGATTTTTTAATTAATTTTTAAAATTTTTTTTTTAAAAAAAGCTCTTGGATTATGGTCGAATTTGTCAATAAAATTAGTATTATAAATGAAATAAAAATTTAATATTATATATTTTACGTGTCAATGCGTTATTAGGTTGCTGCATTATGGTTAGACAAAAATTTTCCGTTTATAAAAAGCTCATATTCTCCATTCATCCAATCAGACACACTCTCTCCTTTACATTTATGTTATGTTCCTGAGAAAAACTTAATTTTCTATTCTATCATTCATCAATGGCTCTTGAAGCTGTTGTTTATCAACAAGACCTCTTCTCTCACTCTACCAAAGAACTCTACTCTCTACTCGGAGGAAGCAATTGGCCTTATGATGTCACTCAAGACCAAAATTCTTCTTCTTTCGACAATTTTCTCGACAACCAAACAGAAAATTTCCTTCATCATCATTCCATGTTCCCTCATTTCAGCGAAATGCTTCAAATTGATCCTTCTCCAGAAGCTAACAATGCCGACGGATTAACATTAACAACAACTCCTCCTACTGATTTATTGGATTCGTCATCTTCTGTGCCTGCTCGCTCTAAGAGACGCCGATCCAGGACTAGAAAGAACAAAGAAGAGATTGAAAATCAGAGGATGACTCACATTGCAGTGGAGCGAAATCGAAGAAAGCAGATGAATGAGTATCTCTCCGTTCTTCGGTCTCTAATGCCTGAATCTTACGTTCAGAGGGTAATGATTCATGATTCTTCAAATTTCTTCCGAATCATAACCTAATCAGTTGCTAAATTTGCAAAAACTATATATTACAGGGAGATCAGGCGTCCATAATCGGAGGTGCCATTAATTTCGTCAAAGAATTGGAGCAGCGGTTGCAATTAGTCGGCGGCCAGAAAGAAACGAAGGAACCTTTCTCCGAATTCTTCACGTTTCCACAGTACTCGACGAGTTCGACTCGGAGCGATAACTCAGTTGCAGGTTTGAACGAGTCAATGAGTAGTGCGACTCAGTCTAGCATAGCTGATATAGAAGTAACCATGGTGGAAAGTCATGCAAATCTGAAAATAAGATCAAAACGATGGCCAAAGCAGCTTTTGAAGGTCGTTTCGGGATTGCAGACTATGCGCCTTACTATCCTTCACCTGAATGTCACAACAATTCGGCAAATCGTGCTTTATTCTTTAAGCGTCAAGGTTAGTTAATTAATTTTATATATATATATATATAATTACATTGTTTGAAATGCGAGAGTAAAAATTAAATTTTTCTATAAAAATAATTGAACTGACAAAATTTTTTATTCTAATAATATATGATTTATTTAATGCAGGTAGAAGATGATTGTAAGCTAAACTCAGTGGATGAGATTGCAACTGCTGTGTATCAGATGCTAGGTAGGATTCAAGAAGACTCTACCGTGAATTAATTTTTAAAAAGAATAATAACAATAATTTCTACCTCTTCCATTTTCATCTTAATGTTAGCTCTTGTTTATTGTTATGGTCTAATTTGGATGTTTCTGTTTCTTAATTTTCATGGAAATTATTTTAAATATTTTTCCTTTTTCTGTTAGTAATTAATAGGCATGCTTTTATATTATCCGCCACTTTTTCATGGCTTTGCCTCTATTAATTATATTATTTAATATAAGAAATTTAATTCTTTAGATTTTTTTTTATCGGTATAATTCATTCGGTATCTAGAGTCCACTTGTCCAACTAATCTAGATTCACTCTGATCAGGTCTACAAATAGAGGTAAAGCGCTTTCTTTTAAGTATTTAAGAATCTTTTATTTTCAAAATTTAAACTCGAGATCTCTGATTAAGGGAGAAAAAATTCATATAATCTTATCTCATTTCTTGAGAGTAATTATTTAGAGTTTAGTATATTATACTTTTATTTTAAATTAGCAAAACCTTTTTTTTTTCCTTTAAAATGGGTTGGGTTTATATATAAAAGCACAAACAGTGAAACAACTATAGGTAAATGTGAGAAGTGAATTATAATGGAGTACATTCTCAAATGGGCCATGGATGAGATTTCATGCCAATGAACCTTTCAAACCTGTCATTTCCATGGACAATCTGTTCCCTCCCTACCAAATTTTAGCTCTTTTTCTTTAAATGCTTTAAATTTTGGCTTCTTGTTTTAAGTTATCATCTTCAAAATCCTTCCCCATTTTAATCTTAATTTAATAGTTGGATTAATTAAAATAATACCGATGATACAATCCTTGTTTAATTTAAGTGACTTAATATTCATTTTAAATAAAAATTTAAATTTAAATTTCATAAATAGTAAAATCAATACTAATATAAAACTAATAAACAAATCTAATTTGAGTTGAGTTAATCAATACACGTGGAATTCCAAATACCGGTGGTTAGAAAAAAACGAACATACTTAACTTTATACTACTGTTCAGTCCTTTTTTTTCTTAAAGCAATGAAAGAGAAATGATTATTGATGAGATTTCAACTCTTAACATTATTTCTAAACGGCCCATAGACTAGAAGATGCATAAGGTCACATGTAAAACCTTGTGCATATATATATTTATATTTATATGTATTGTGTGGTGTAAAAGAAAAGCTTCGTGAAGATGAAGTACTAAAGAAGGCTGCCATGAACAGCTTTAGAAAGAGATTATTAGCTTTCTCTGCAAATATTACTGAAATCTTTCTGAAAGAAATTGATCAAAGAAGACTACATATCTTATATATAGACAAGAGACAGAACAAAAAGTTTTTTTTTTTTTGGTATAAATAAATATTATTATTCCAAGAAACTTTTTGAATAGGTGTTGAATAGAACAAATAGGTATATATAGATATGGTGGTGAATAATAATGTTGTTTAAATGTGGCATCAAATCAAAATCATTTGTGCATTGAAGATAATAATAGCCCTACCCCATGAAGTTGTAAAATGTTGAAGGTAAAAAAATAAAAAGAAAAGTTGATGTTGCCTGTGGGTATTGTGTGTCTTTAAGAGAACAGATGATACAAAAAGAAAACCCAATTAATAAAGCTTGATTAATCATAATTCACAATTATTGTGTATATATATATATATATATATATATATATGAGATATGTGTTTAGTATATGAAATGGTAATTAAGTAAGAAGTGGGTAATTCTGAAATTGCCCTGTGCTTTCAGAACTGCATGCAACCCATTTCAATATAACATAGGAGAGAGGTTTCAGGGTCCAATTTTAACATCAAGACAAGACATATTCACATGATATTACTGTTAATTTTACTTGTTTGATTGATTGTCTCAAAGAAACAGCTAGCATACATGTTGCCAAAGAAATCAATTGCTACATCATCTTTCTTTTCTTTTTTTCTTTTTCTTTTTTGGCTTTTATATATAGCAATAAGAAAAGCCTCAAGTTCCCAAATACAAATATTTTTGTTTTTATTCCTTTTTTCACTTTCACTGAGTGGATGAGAAATGAAGTTCGGTTGATGTTTCTCATTGTTTAACTTTACATGTGGGCCATACATACATACATATGCATGCATGCATGCCATGGCTATGGTCTGCATCCTACCAGACAATCACATTTTACAGTTCACATGTTAAAACTTGGCTGCTATTTGTGTGTATTCAAAGTTTTTTAGGTATTCTAGCATCCTAAGGTCCTATCCTAACTCTCAATTTCATATATCAATAATAACTCCATGATTTCTAGAGTAGATGCAGACTTTAGCAGAATTGCTTTTCAAGCTTTTTTTTTTTTACAATAATTAAATTAATTCAAAATTAATTTTTAAGTTAAATTTACATACATGTTTTATATTGAATAGTTTTTTCTATGTATTATATATCAAATAATTCAATGGCGCATATTACAAAAAAAAAAAAAAAACTGTTCAATATAAAAATATACCAAAAAAACTAATCCGTTGTAATTTTGTTCAATTTCGTCCCTAAAAATATCCAGTCTCAATAAAATTGTATTTACTGTGAAATTTTTATTGCAATCATATAATGGATACTGCAAAAATTAAAAAAAAAAAAACAATGATAAGAAATAAATTTTTTTTTAAGTACATAGCTACAGATTTGAAATTATACATTAATTTAGCTCAAAAAATAATTTTAAAATTTAATATTGAAAGAAAAAACAGAGAGAGAGAGAGAAGCTATTTGCTTAGTAGCCAATTCTTAGAAGGTTCAAAGTTGTAAAAATAAAAAACTGAACACCTTCTTTCTTTCCAGTCGCACTATGTACTATAAATTTATTTATTCTAATTTTTTTGTAATGAAAATAATAAATAATTGGCACTTTTCAGCAGTCTGTAATTCATTTTCAAGTGAAAAATACTTATTTAATGAGCACAAAGAGAGCACACATGCATGCATGCTTGGGGTGATATATATATATATATATAGTGGAAAATTGCAGACTTGCAGTAACAGATAGTGAAAGTTTTTAATATCTTAAAATCCACTAAGATAATGCATCCAAAAGAAGGAATGGAAATAGAAAAAGAAAAGGATAGGCTAAGAAAAAAATATTATCAGTAGAAAATAATGGATAAGAAAATTTTAAATAAAAATTACATTAAACAAAATTCTGAGATTAATCACTATATGCCTTTTATTTGTCTCACATGAGAAACAATACACAATATATTCTATTCTATCAATATATTCTATTCTATTCTATTATATTATGTGAATTTTACATCAAACTATTTAATTTTCAAAAATAAAAAATGAATGATTTCAATTATCATGAAATAATATTATTATAAATCGAAATGGTTGAGAGTTCTACCTTTTCACTTGATTCTTATACCGCTCTCTAATGATATAATTATAAAAAAGAAAAGAAATAAAACGCTAGGATTGAGTTCAAATTTATAATTATTTCAAAAAATAACTAAAAAAACATAATAACCTTAAAATATCATGGAAAAATATATTATTTTGCTGGTAAGATTTATCTCATAAAATGGTGCAAAAATAATTTTTATTTTGTCACAACCTCAAAAACAAATCAATATTGATTGTTAGTAAGGAGGTTCAATCCAAGTTTGATTGCTATGCCTGAAATACATTGTATCTAAAGAAAGAAATTCAGAGTGACTTGCAGATTCTAAACTGAAGCACCATATCACGTCAAGCGATGTTTCATCCTCCTTCCCAAAATAGAACAACTTGTTCTTCAACTCACTCTCTATTGTGCTCATCAAAATCGAACTCGATTCGTAATTCAAGAACATTGCTCTGTTCCCCAAGTTCTTCACCTTCTTCCATTCCAATTTCTTTCTATCCATTTTGAAAAATTCAAATCGCAATTCATTTACACCCACACCTACTGAATATATTTCCCCTTCACATTCTGCCATGTGAATTTCCCCTTCGAACGTTGTAGACGGTGAAGTTTCGATTGCCCAGTCCTGATTTTCAAGGCTGAAACATCCCACAGCTCCATTGTTAAAAACACAGTAGGCTTTCCCTTCTGTGTAGATCACATCATCGCATGAAGCTATTTGATTATTGTTTATGTTAAAGCTGTAATCTTTCCATGCTGTTTGGTCATAAGAATATAATAAACTAATGATAACATGATTCTCCTTGCATCTTACCACAAAAATCACAGAATCAGAACGAGTTGGTGGGGCTGAAATGACTGCTTTCGGGTTCGGTCCGGCATCCAAACATGGTAGACGATTGACCTCCAAGAGAAAAGGGTTGTAGAGGATGAAATCACTTTGGCTATTGCGATCGTTCATGAGCAACCATCCACGTTTAACGGCAATAACATTGGCCTTGCAGAATTGGTAGTCGAACTTAGATAATAGCCTGCGATTTTCAAGAAATAAGGATGATTCATCAGGAGAAGGAAATATGAAGTCGCAGAGAATGTGGGGAGAACCGCAATTCAAGAGGAATGGATGAGTGTTTAGATGGGTATGCAATGTGTTCCAGGACTTGCAGACGGAAGAAAACTGAAATTTGTTCTTGAGATCCAGTTGATGATAGATTCTTGTAAAGATTTCCTCAGGAATATCAGCCCATGGTTTCTTCTTCGGCTTCGGCTTTCTCTTTCGCCCTGGCCTTCTCATCTTCAGGGAATTCGCTTGGCTATCCATCTGAAAAAGCTGTGTTGTTTGCCACGGTTGGAGGCAGAGAAGTGTTATAAGCGAAGAATGTTGCTAACTCTCCTCGTAGGATTCGAATTATATATCCTTTTGATATTAGGGTTTAGTAATTATTAGGATTTAAATTTCCTATTTATGTTTTTACTATAATTATTTTATTTTATTTTTGACGCTTACAGGTTATCCAATAAAGGAAAAAAAACATTATTTAGAGCAATTTTTTATTTATCATCCAATCACAAACTGACATAAATATAAAAAAATAATTATTTTAGATTCAAACAAAAAGAATCCGATGCAGCAAAATCCTAATGACCCTTTCCTCCTCACATTCCGCAACCCACAATGAGCATCCAAGAGATTTTATTTTCTGTTTTATGGAAGCATACAAAGAAATCTCGCAATAATTTTATTTTTTTGGAATTAATTTGAAATATATAACACTTGGACCTGATTTATATAAAAATTAAGCCAATGACATATGATCCTTAAAACAAAATAATTTGTGATTTTACATGACATTCACTCGTTAACTTGATCCATCATAAATCAATGACAAAATTCCGACTGATTATTATTATTATTATTTAATGAATATGAAAATGCCACCCCACCACATTTCAACCTCCTAATTACCAAAAGAGAGAAGCTCTTACAATTCTCACCACTGTTTATTCAAAGTCTACACGATGATCTCCATCATCTTCAAATCTGCGGAAGCAATGTCACCCGTTCCTGTGAATTGCCCATCAACAAAAACAATGTTAAGAGTTAAATAAGAAGCAGAGAAAATTGCAGAGCAGTGATAAATGTTACAAATGAAACTCTAGCAGCATGTAAATATTGGAAGAATCAATAAATTTGATTGCTTAAGCAGGAAGACCAATCATACCCCTAGGATCTATGCTGCTCAGCTCTCCTGATAAGACGGTATAGGCACTCCCGACTCTTCTGTCAGCTTCTTATATGCATTTTGCAACCTCAGTGTCACTGGCCCCAGTTTACCATCGCCAACTTCGCGTCCATCAATCTTCACAACCTATTACAGGACAGTCGTGATGTAGTGTGAATTCGTGATTTAACAGAAACTGTATGTGATTTACGACATCTCACTCTTTAGTGCACGTCATTTTACTTAAACCAAGCCTATCCATTTGTTCCTCTGCTTTTTCACTAAGCAGGTCACTGTTATTTATGAACATATTCAAATTTGATCCCCCAGAAGTCTAGCATGATTGTAAAATTTACATTGAAAAAAGCACTCACCGGGCTAAGCTCTCCCATGGTTCCCGTTGTCCACACCTGCACGGTATCAACATTCCTAATAAATAATCAAAACAAATAAAATCTAAATGAAGACATCCATCAGCAAGATAAGCACATTTGTTTCTATAAATGGTTTGACTATATCTTCAGATGGGTGAATAGAACTGAATTAAGCTCCAGCAAGGTATCCCATATTGCTAGCTCATCATCAATAGATCAATGCAATGTCTCTGGAGCCAGACACAAGTTTAGAGCTCGTCCAAGGGGTGTGTTATAGAAAAGGTGAGGTCTGTATTTTAAAATGACAATCGACAAGATTTACTATCGAAGTAGATTATCAAATTATGGACCACATGAAAAAGGTTGAGAAAGAATCCAGCCAAATGGCCATGACAACAAGTTGCAACAACTATTTTGCCTTCCTTCAAAGGTGCGACAGAGTCGAGCTATTTAAATTAATGAAATTCATGTCATGGATGGCATGAAGATGTACTTTTTGGTCAATTAGTTCAGAGAACAGAATTGGCAATCTAGTAGAGGAACAGTAAACTTTTTCAACTGCTAATTCCCCTGTTACAATGTTTGTATTAATACCAAATAGTTGACAAGACCCATCACTCGTCAGTGGAAAAAACTACAAATTTTTGGGCACGCCAATCTCATATTCTCAAAGGAAGTTTCACAAAAATTCCATAAAGGTATGGATACCTCATCTGCAGTGTGGCATTCTGATAGACTGATTCTTCGCTCCTCTAGAACCAAATTCTCCTTTACCACTAGATCCATAACCTGCAACATCAGAAAATAGTCACTTGCATCTCCACCAGATAAAAATATTTTCAGGAGTATATAAGAAGAACGTATGAAACATAAGTTCTATTGTATTGTCAAAATAAAAGAGTAAATACTTTCAAGCACAAGATAGTCATGGATTCAAGAACAGCAGATGACAAGTTTGAGCCCCGACTATGATCAATAGGTATCCCAGTTAAGACTGCAAATTTGTCTACAGTGGAATAGATGTACAATTTCCCTATACAGTGTGCAGCAGTGTTACTGAAAAGCTACAGGGTGTAATAAGCTTACGGGATTCAGGGTAAGAACATTAATAATTAATTAATATATCTTCTGTATTGGATAGATAATGGTATGAGATTTTGCAAGCTTACAAGTTGCAAATAAATGCCAACTTAAGAAGGTAAGTGGTGAACGAGTCAGAATTTTGGCATGAATAACCTCTGTTAACTTAATGGATTATTAATATATAGTTGTTAATGAAGGCATATAAGAGTATGCATCTCAAATGCACTGCATTAGATATTCTTGAAAATAAAAGAAAAACAACATATTTGCATAAACCAAGGAAGTTTCTCTGTGTTTCATATTACTTAGCGTTATGTACAGGCATTTATCCAGCGATTTCTCTCTATAATGAACATCCAACAATTCAGGATATACAATAAAATACAACAATTTAGTCAGTTAAAGCAACTCACAGTAGCTCGGGTGATTCCAGGGAGGCAATAATCAGCATGAGGTGTAGAAACACGGCCGTTCTTCACTAAAAACTACAAACATTAACCTTCATGAGTCTTTCTTAAGTCAATGTAGTTGAAAACCATAAACTTTCATATACTTGCATGTTTCTCTGTTCAAAAATAATTACACTAGCCTTACAATGTTTGTTGCATTTGTTTCAGATACATAACCATCCTTGTCTAGCATAATAGCATCACCTGCATTTGCATTATTCCCTTCTATCTGCATCACCCCCAAATCAAATTACATTTCAAGTCAATAGTCAACAGAAATTCATAAACATGGAATTGGCTAGTATAGTACCAATATATTACATAGTAAATTATAAGCTGTCTCACAATTTTCCAGTTGACACCATTAAACAGAATTTGTTATATCTACGGACTTAAAATCTGCAAAATCCCTCCATACTCAAAGTTCAAAAACTATCAGGTCACTGTGGCCGCAAGTATAACTACGGAAACTTTGAAGTAATAAAATTGTATATAGGACATGGAAAGCACATCATACCTTTGCTAGAATGTTATTGAGAAGGTTATTGTGGTGAATCTTTGAATCCAAATTCTGGAAAATAAAAAAGAAGGTAAACTGAATGTAAGGCATGTGTGTCAAAGAAAGCCTCTGAGAAATCTTCAACAACAGAGTGTCATTGAACTATTCAGTACAGCAATGTGCATCTTCTTAGCAAAATAATTCTATCACTGCCATTTCGGCAGGCCACAGACAACAAAATTGACAAACTAGAATATTCAGATCTGCTTCAGGCACAAATCAGTCTGAATTTCAGAAGTTGGCCTAGAAAGAAATGATTAGCAAACTATTGGGGAAAAAAAAACTCAAACATGATTGCACCTATTTAGTCACACAATTTGGAAGTTTCTCCTAGATGTCATCCCAAAAGAACAAGTAATAGAGCTCACAGAGGTATAAGTGGAGATGACCCAAAATGAGTTGCTTTTGGACATATACAACATAAGCTCTTAGTCACACCGCCATGATAAAATAGATAATGACAACTTGCATTAGACTCATTACAATGGACTCAATAGCAATATCAGAAGAAGGAAAAAAATGGAATTAGGAGAGAGAATCCATTAATTGAGTTGGAGTGGCCGTGCAAAACCTGTTTCCTACTTTTGAAAATTTGAAAATGATGCAAACAAAGGAAACTTGAGAACATAGGCGTCTCTCTCTCTCTCCAGGAAACAAGCGGGACTAACACATATGCAGTTAAGCCCAATCCAAAACTAGTATAACACAAAACCATCCCACCACATAGACTAACAATTATATTCTCCGTTCTTTTCTTTTCTTAGTCAAGGCTCTAGAGCTCTTAAATATTTGCTTGTTGAATGCTAGTAAATAACACCGAGAAGAACAAAAATATTACATTTGGTGAATTTCGTCGCGTGGTAGCAGTCACCAGCATGATGCCATGTGTATTGTCATAGACAGGTGGTTTCCACTCAGGAAGCACTGGAATTCAATGTAATAGAAAGTGTATTAACAAAGAGCAACTATATCTTAACAACAAAACTACTAATTTTTACCCCCTTCTTGAAAAATGAATCAAATCCATATTACATCAATAGTGACCTTGTCAAGATGCCAGCCAGCACATGTCCAAAAAACTGGTGATGA
>CANXYI012042023.1:0-10590 GCA_948208565.1 Hura crepitans
TGTGAGAAAAATCATCCACAAAAGTAATAAAATATTTGAACCCAGTTTTAGACACAATAGGACAATGATGCCAAACATTTGAATGAACAAGTTTAAAAGAAGGCCTTGCTCGTTTATTAATTCTAGGACCTAACAAGCTAAGATGGTGTTTTACAAAATGACAAGACTATTTGATCCTAGAATAGACACAGAAGGATGTCCCAACCGACAATGTGCTTCAAAAGAAGAGATAACATTGGACCATGCAATAGAATGGGGTTCCTAGGCATCAAGGATGTAGAGACCATTAGATATATATCCTTTACGAATAACTTTCTTTGTCTTGGGAAATAATGAGATATGACAATTGGGGTCTTTGGTAAGTTTACTCGCAGAGATCAAATTAAAGGCCAATTTAGGCAGACCGAGAATAAAGGACAAAGCAATATAAGTAGTTGGTTTAATAGTACCAGACCTTGCAATATTGTACAATGTCCCATCAACAATAGTAATAGGTGAAGGTGCTTTGTGAGATCGAGAGGCAAAGAAGGTAGTAGGATTACCTGTCATGTAATCTGTGGCACCAGAATCAATAACCCATTTGTTGGTAGAGGAGATAAGACATGTGTTACCTATCTTAGCAAGGGCAGTGATTGAAGTAAAGGATTCCTTTAGTGCCTCCTGATATTTAGCATATTTCTTCTGCTGAAATGGTGATATTTTGCTTAGAGGATGAAATAAAAGCAGCAACATTAGCATTTTGAGCCTTTTGATTGCGATTCTGCAATTTCTTGTAGTATCGTTTCATATGACCTGTTTCCTTGCAGTAATAGTAGATAATGTCACTGTTGTGGTTGTCTGTGGTCTTATTTCCTCCTCTGTTCCCATTCCTCTTCGCAGTGTCACTTCCTCCTTTGGCAACAAGGACACTGCTTTATTGAGTTGTTAAGGTGTTTTCGGTGCATAACACCCTATTGAAAACTTCCTCAAGAACTAGAATCTCATAACTGGAGAGAATTTGAGATTGAGCAGTCTCAAATTCAAAGGGAAAACCAGCCAGAAAACTCATAATTGCCATTTTCTCTCTTTAAGCTTCTCGTTCATTTGTGTCGGTACTGAAAGGTGAGAGCATATTGAGTTCTGCATATATCTTTTTGAACTCCATGAAATAAGTTGTTAGCGATCTATTTGCCTTTTTAGCACGATAAAAGGCCTTACAAACACCATTGATTCGAAATTCATTTCTCTTGCCAGAATACAAAAAGGCCAGGTATTCCATTAATTCTTTCACAAGTTCACAGTGAGAAATCAAACTACATATATCACTTTCAATTGAATTTCTAATTTGTGAGAGTAATCTGAAATCATCTTGCAACCATGCTTGTTTAGTTTTATCAGTAGATGGGTCATCAGTTAAGTGATCATCCTTATCCATACTTTGAAGATAAATTTTAATAGCATTACTCCATTCAAGATAATTAGACCCATTTAATTTCTGCTTAGTGATTTTTGATATTGCTGGAATAATTTCACTAATGGTTGCCTTAATGTCATCCTTAATATCTGGTCGCAAATAAAATAACGCAACAATGACATAGCAGAAAAGAGAGACCCAATAAAATTAAAACAACAAACACCTTTTTTAAAAACTCGAACAGCAAAATAGAGGCAAAAGAAAAACCTCAAATGAAGACAGCAGCAAAAGAATCCTAGAAATGGTTTCGTGCCGAGTTAGAAACCACGCCAAACGAAACCAGATGAAAATGAGGTCATTGGGATTTGACAAAAAATAATTAGACGGCACCATAGAAGAATAAGGAACAAAAAAATGCCATCACATGCGCCTCCACACTCCGAAGCGTGAAGACAGGGTAGATTTAATGAGTGGCGTGTGACGCCCACTCGCTGAGAGTTCAGTCACCGGACTTTGACTGACAATCGATCTAAGGGTCTTTCTCCTCCCTCTGCTGGTGGTGAAGCAAATGGTCACTAGAAAAAGAGGACCCAATCCCAAACGTTTACTAATCCAGAAAACTAGAAAAGAAGCAGAATTTTGCAAAGGGCTCTAATACCATGTAATAAGATAAGAGAGAAGAAAGGTTTTGATGATTATATTCAAGAAATTATAGGTATATATACCTGAATAGAGTCATTAACTAAGGAAACTAATATTTGTTAGCCTATAAGTCAGCTTTTATAATCTCCCTATTATGTACAAGGTAACTAAATTAATTTACATTTATACATATCTGTAACAATTGGAAACTTTTGGCAAGAATGAATAAAGCTAGACGATCTGAGAGGTTGAATAGATGTTCGGAAACCTATTTGAGGAATATGACCTTCCACAAGCCTAAACAATGGTTCCATTGGTTGGGTATAGCTAAGGATTGGTATAATACTAGCTACCATAATGCTATTAACATGAGCCAATACAGGCCATCTATGGTTCCCCTCCAAATCTATCATCTATGGTTCCCCTCCAAATCTATCTATAGTTTCCACTAGGGATTACTTAAGTAGTAGCTGTGGAAGAATTTTTTCAAACTAGGGAAACTAAGATTTCCTACCTCAAAGAATAGTTAGTTGCTTCTAAGAATAAAATGAAGTAATATGTTGATAAAAGGAGATTGAAAGGGAATTTGTTGTGGGAGATTGGGTTTATCCAAAGCTTTAACCTTATAGACTGACAACTCTAGCAGTTAGGAAGTCATGTTAGCTGCTAGATATTATGGCCATTCAAAGTGCTTGGAAACACCTTGCCTTTAACCACATTGCCAGCTATAGCTTATGGAGAATTTGCTATTTTAATAGAAAAGGCTCTCAATATTAGAACCATTTTAAGCAGAGACAATCATGTACAACAGCTCTTAATTGAGTGGCAGAACTTACCTCTATTGATGCCACTTGGGAAGACATCAACTTCATAGAGCAATGGTTTTAGGAGCTTTTGCATTCCTGGGGACAAGAATGTTCTTTGGGGAGGTTGGGGTATTATTAAGTATAGGCACTAGAATAAATTGTAATTGAGAATTAAGGTAGCTAGGTAATGTTGTTAATTGGCATATCATTCTCTTATTCTTCAGGCTGTGTACTTCTTTGGCTATTTGTCCACCTCAGCCTCTCTTTCTTTTATAGTGTAATCATCCTCAATAGCAGACCACTGATGATTAATACAAAATGTTGTAATCATCCTTGATAGCGGACTGGTGATGATTAATATAGAATATTGTAATCATCCTCAATAAGGGATTACTAATGATTAATATAGAATATTCCTTCCCTCTCTCTTTCTTCTTCTTCTTCAACCTTCTATTTTGCCTTATCTAATTCTCTTCTATATATTGACTAATATATATATATATATATATATGCACACATACTAGTAAGTGCTCACACTCCAACCTATATATGTAAGTCACTTTTCGGCAATGATTTGGCTTCATAGATAAGAAGAGGAAGGAAGCCTGATGGTGTTTGTCTTGTTGTTGGGTCTTGTGCTCGTGGTTTTAGTGATAATTCTACAAGTGATGTCATATATAGTAGTCCATCGGTGAAGAAGATTGGAGACTCAGATGTACAATATTTTTGGGAGGTATAGGACTTCTTGGTTTAAGGTCAAAATATATTGGCAATTTAGTTCCATTACAGATAATCTCTTTAATGAAATTTCATAGGCATTTCCAGCCAGCTCAGGTCCTAAGGATCGCACTACTTATATGTTCACTTATGTTTATCCTCAACCCGGATCACCAAGATTGGAAGAATTATTGGAAGACTACTGGGACTTGATGCCACAATATCAGGTAAACTTTTAAATCTTTTGTTTGCAAGCTTGTTTTTCTTTTATTTTGGTTTGCTTAATTCTTCACCTAGATTATTGAACCCTCTTCATCCATAATCATTTAATACTCGAATTAACAGGATTCAATTTCAATCTTGTTGTTTTATGCATATGGAATCTTCCACTATTTTAGTTAAAATTTGAAATTGTCTCTATAAACTTAATTAATTTTGGATTTTAAGTACATATTTAAAGTTCGTAAAAGTGGCTAGACAAAGTTGCTAGCAAATTGTTTGTCATCATAATTACTAATAGGGGTTCCAAAAAGTTATTGCACTTGAAAATTTCTTTATAAGCTTTCATGGTCAATAGATAGACAATAAGTGTACTTACACTCTTTTAATATTTGGTGGTAGAAAGGTGAGATTATATTAATCCAATGTACAAGTTTTAAGAATCACAATTTCAAGAATTTGAAGGCACTTTTTCGTATGATTTGGTGCTTAAGAGTCATTCATTGGAATAAGTTATTAATTATTATCCTAAAAAATGAAGCATCTTACATGACTTTTTATTCCTGAATTTTGCATCTTCACTTCTATTATACTCTGTACAGCTTTTAGTAGTTGACTTTGTATAATCATAGGGCTGATTTGTAGGAAGCAAATTCTTAGCAATTCTTGTCTATTTCCTAATTTAACTCATGTAATCTATATAAATTTTTGGTTATTCAATGAAATAAACCATGATAAAGTGAACTGCCTTTCTGTTTCATTATATGGTATTAGAGCCTAATAATACTATATTTTTTCTGGGCTTTTACTTTTCTTTTGCTGTTTCTTTAGTCACTATTTCCAATGACTTTTCTTTCTCACTGCCACTTTAGAGAGGTGCACAAGGCTATTTTTGGCTAGTCATCAAAATCTAGCAACTGGGTTATCGGCGAGTGAGTTGCACGCATTGATTTTGTTTTTTGACCTTATCTCGCATCGGCGAGTGGTGGCACATCGCTTAACGGCTAGTGTATAACTCTTCCTTCGACATCATCCTAGTATTTTCGGTTAGTCTCCAGTGTTAATTAGGATCTTTGGTTCAATTTGGAGGTGATTTTGCTTTCAACCTCTCTCGGTAAATGTTCTGTTTTCTCTGGGTACATCTGTTTTGCTATTTGGTTGGGTTTTATTCTGTGTTATCTAGACTTTACTATTTTCTTCGGTAACGTTTTTGGTTTACATCTCTGATTGATAATGGGTGATAGTAAGAATTTTGTGAATGAACTAGTACCAGCCATGTCCAAAACTACTAACCATAAATTAAATGGTTTGAATTAAACTTGAATGGAGTAAAACTATCAGAATTTATCTTTGTAGTGTTGAGAAAGATGATCATTTGACTCAAGACCCCTTAGTGATAAAAGTAGACAACAATGATAAAACTAGACAAGCCCGGCTTAGAGATGGTGCTTGTTTGTTCCTGCAAATTACAAGTTCCATTGAAAATGAAGTGATTGGTTTGATTAATCATTGTGAATTTGTTAAAGAATTAATGGATTATCTTGAATTCTTGTACTTTGGGAAGGGAAATCAGTCTCACATTTATGATATTTGTAAATTCTTTTATTGTGCGGAAAAGGAAAATAAATCACTCGTAGCTTACTTCATAGAATTCAAGAAAACATATGAAGAACTTAATGTACTGTTTCCATTTAGTACCAATATTAAAGTACAACAAACTCAAAGAGAGCAGATGACAATTATGAGTTTTCTGGCTGGTCTTCCTTCAAAATTTGATCTGAGATCACCTCTCTCCAAGAAGTCTTTAGCATAATCTTATGTATAGAAAATATTAGTCAATATAGTCAGCAAACTAATGTCCTAATTGCAAAAGGAGGAAATGATGTTGGAAGAAGCCAAACAATATTGTATGCTACAAGACTTTTGTTGCTATAAAGAACAGTGATATTGTGTGCTATTACTGCAAGTAAAGCGAAACTACAAGAAATTGTAGAATCGCAATCAAAAGATTCAGACAGCCAATATTGCTGCTACTACTAGCTCATCATCCAAGAAAATTGTTATCATTTTAGTCGATCAATATGCTAGATTCTTTCAGTATTAGGATTCTTTAAAAGAATCTACTTCAATCATTGCTCTTGCTGACACAAGTAAAACATGTCTTATCTCCTCAAACAAATGAGTTATTGATTTTAGTGCCACAGATCATATGATAGGTGACCCCAAGACATCTACAGTTTCAAGTCACATAAATCACCTCCTCCTGTTAACATAGATGATGGGCCTACTTATAATATTAGGTTTTGGAATTGTCAAACCTACTTCTATCACTTTGTCATCTGTGCTTAGTTTACCTAATCTTGCCTTTAATTTAGTTTCTTTGAGCAAACTTACTACAGACCTAGAGTGTTGTATCTCATTTTTCCCTGATCACTGTCGTTTTCAAGATCTTATGACGGTTTAGACTATTGGTAAAGGACATGTATTTAATGGTCTCTACATTCTTGATGAATAGGTGCCTCGATTAGTTGCTTGTTTTAGTGTCATCGCTCCGTTTGAAGCACGTTGTCAGTTGGGACATCCTTCTTTGCTAGCTTTGAAGAAGTTGTGCCCCTAGTTTCATGATGTCACTTCAATAAAGTGTGAGTCTTGTCATTTTGCAAAACATCGTCATAGCTCATTAAGTCCTAGAAATAATAAACAGTTTGCTTTTGAATTATTTCATTTAGATATTTGGGGACCATGTCTTGTTTTGGCTAAAACTAGATATTGATGTTTCGTTACTTTTGTGGATGATTTTTCTCGAATTACTTAGATTTATTTTATGAAGAATTGTTCTGAGGTGTTTTGTTATTTTTCTGCTTTTTGTGCTAAAATTAAGACCCAATTTAATGTCTTTGTACATATATTGAGGAGTGATAATGCTGAATAATACATGTCAGACTTATTTCGGAATTACATGACTCAACAAGGAATCATCAATCTACTTGTGTTGATAGACCCTCTCAAAATGAGGTGGCTAAAAGGAAAAATAGGCATCTCCTTGAGAACGTTGTTAGGGACTTAATCTCTAACAATGAGTTTAGAAATAGAAATTAGATAAACTGAGTATAATAGAAAGTTAGGAGATAGAGAGAAGAAGGAATGGGGAAGAAAGGAAGTTCATAATTCTTATTGATAATCCCAAATGGGTAAGGAATTACATATATAACGACAGAGGTGATGAGCTTTAATGTACAACTAATCACACATGCATCTCATGCCTTACTAATCAATACATATACCAATGACTCATAACAGAAATTAACTAATTACTGAATGACTATTTTGCCCCTTTTCTCTTATATGTAACAATGCCCCTTCCTTTAGCACATTCTTGACCCCAAGAATGATAGAATTCAGGAAACTGGGATTGGATAAAACTTTGCTCCTCCCATGTGGCATCTATGGAAGGCAGATGCTTCTACTTGATGAGTAGCTGGTTGACATGCACATCACCTTGTAGAATAATGCGTATGTTGAGGACCTTCTCAAGAATAATGAGAAACTCTCCATCTAACATAGGAGGAATAGCTCTGCGAGTTGTAATTCCTGAGCGAACCTTCTTTTTTAGTAAGGAAACATGAAACATTGGGTGAATCCGAGATGTTGGAGGCAACTGAAGTTTATAGGCAACATGCCCAATTTTCTCTACAACTTGATAGGGTAGTATTTGGCAATGAGCTTCAATGATCTTTGTATAGCCACTGAAGATTGTTTATAAGGTTGAAGCGTAAGGTAGACCCAATCACCCACTTGAAACTGTCTTCCACTCCTCTTTCCATCAGCATATTGCTTCATTTTATTTTGAGAGTAGGCTAGTTGCTTTTTAAGTAAAGTTGTGAGCTTATCTCTGCTGTCCAGAAAATCCTGAACTTCAGCCACGTGTACAGGTGCAGGGAAACTATTGGTAGGGAAGGAGGAACACCATATACAGCTTGATAGGGAGACATTTTGATGGCTGAGTGGTAAGAGGTGTTGTACCAATATTAAGCTAGACTTAGCCATTGGCTCCGTAGTTTAGGTTTGTAAAAAGTCATGCATCTAAGTTAGCATTTGAGGCATCTATTCAACCTTTTGGATTGGCCATCCATTTGATGATGGTAAGCCGAGCTCATTAAGAGTTTAGTCCTTAAGCTTTTCATTAGTTGTTGTCCAAACAGCCCAGTAAAAACCTTATCTCTGTCAGTAACAATGGTTTGAGGCATGCCATAGAGCTTAAAAATGTGGTCAATAAAAACTTTGGCTACTTTAGAAGCATTGAAAGGGTGTGCTAAAGGAATGAAATGAGCCAATTTGGAAAATTTGTCGATGACCACAAGAATGGTATCAAAGCCATCAGATTTAGGTAACCTTTCTATGAAATCCATAGACGTATCTTGCCAAGTGCCCGAAGGTGTAGGAAGAGGCTATAGAAGGCCAAGGTAGGCGGAATTGTCAGTTTTGCACCTCTTGCATATATCACAATGAGAGACCCACTCCATAACAGATTGCTGCGTCTTAGGCCAATAGAAATGTTGTTGTAATCTATGTAAGGTACCTTTGAGACTAGAATGCCCCCCTATGGGTGAATCATGACATACTTTTAATAACCTCTCCCTCAAGGTTGTAGCAGCCCCTACATATTGTCTAACCTTAAACCTCAATACCCCATTGGTTAGTTGGTAATGAGGGTTGGAATGAGGATCAATAGAAAGGGAAGTGATGATGGTTTGAATGGTGGAATCAGACTCATAAGAAGATATAACTTCTTGTACCCAACTAGGAATAGAAGAAGAGAGGGATAGATGATAGGAAATTGCTACATTGGAAGATCTTCTAGATAAGGCATCAACAATCATATTCTCTAAACCTAACCATATTCTCTAAACCTTTCTTATATTGTATCAAATAATCTAATCCCAATAGCTTAGATATCCCTTTTTGTTGCACACAAGTATGAAGCCTTTGTTCCAACAAGTGCTTGATACTCTCATGATTAGTCCTAATAATGAATTGACTAGTTTCTAAGTAATGTCTCCACTTAGTGACAACAAAGATGATGGCTAATAACTCTCTCTCATATGTAGATAATTGCTGATGTCTAAGACTGAAGGACTTGGAAATAAAAGCCAAAGGTTTCCCCTCTTGCATTAGAATTGCTCCAAGACCCAAGTGGCTAGCATCACTCTCAATCACAAAAGGTTTCTCAAAGTTAGGGAGTGCTAGGACAGGGGCTGTGATCATGAGTTGTTTTAAGTTGTGGAAAGCTATTTGGGCTGATTCTGTCCACTGAAATTGATCTTTTTTAAGAAGGTTAGTTAAGGGCTTGGACAAGATACCATAACCTTTTATGAATCTCTTATAATAACCCGTAAGTCCCAAGAATCCCCTAAGGTGTTTAAGGGTTTTGGGAGTAGGCCAAGAAGACATGGCTTCAATCTTGTTAGGGTCAGTTGCTATTCCAGCTGCAGAAATTATGTCTCAAGTAACAAACTGATTCCTTCCCAAACTCACTTTTAGATAACTTGGCAAACAGTTGCTGTTGCTATAATGAAGCAAAGACTACGCTTAGACGTTGGACATGCTGTTCTAAGGAAGGGCAGTAAATTAGTATATCATAAAAAAAAAAAAACTAGGACAAATCTTCTGGGATAGGGCTGGAATATGCTATTCATCAAGGCTTGGAATGTTGTAGGTGCATTAGTTAACCCGAAGGGTATCACTAGGAATTCCTAATGACCTGAATGAGTTTTAAAGGCAGTCTTAAATATGTCCTTAGGGTTCATCCTTATCTGATGGTAACCCGATCTAAGATCAATTTTAGAGAAAATGACAGCTCCATTCAATTCATCCAATAAATCCTCAACAATTGGAATGGGAAACTTGTCCTTTATAGTGGCCTTGTTTAACTCTCTATAGTCCACACAAAATCTCCAAGAGCCATCCTTTTTCTTAACTAAAAGAACAAGGAAGGCATATGGGCTGGTATTAGGCTGAATAATGTTTGAGTCTAACAATTTTTGCACTAATTTCTCAATTTTAGATTTCTGCTGGTGAGAATATCTATAAGGTCTGACATTAATGGGCTCAGTGTTTGGTTTAAGAGGAATTGAATGTTCATGTAATCTAGGTGGTGGTAGTGTGGTAGGTACTTGAAACAAGGAAGAATATTGATCTAGGAGTTGTTGGATGGGAGAAGGGGTGTGCTGCTGGTTAGGAGCAGAGGGTTTTGAGTGTGTAGGATGTAGAGATAGGATGAATAATTTGCTGGTGATTCCTTTCCATCCAGTATTTACTGCTCTAGTTAAGGCCTTAGTAGTCATCATCCTTAAGTTGATTTTATCCTCCAAACCATGTAATTCTAAAAGTTTTCCCTCCACCAATATGGTCAATTTGTTGGCTACAAAATCAAAAGTTATTGGAGAGTGACACTTCATCCAGTCCACCCCAATAATCATGTCATAATCACCTAACTCCAACAACCGAAAATCAAATTGGAACTTAGTACCATGCATTGACCATTTACACCCTTTGCACTTGGCATTTATAGTTAATTTGCGACCATCAACAACTGTTCTTGTATCAGTTGTGCTAGTGAGGATGGGTAATTTGAGATCCTTAGCCAACTTAGTGTCAATGAAGCTATGAGTGCTACCGCTATCAATAAGTATCATTATAGGCTTACTATTGAGCTGTCCCTTGAGCTTTAAAGTGTTGTCACTGTAAAAAACTCAATAATTTGATGTTTATTGAATTAATTTACAAGGTTTACAACCTCCTATTTATACAACA
>CANXYI012042117.1:0-10824 GCA_948208565.1 Hura crepitans
TGGAACACATGCCACCAATTAAGGAGTTAAGTATACAAGTACATGGTGTAAGCATATTATATATTAAAATATTTTATATAAAATAAAAGGGAAAATCATGTTTACACCTTTAGAATTCTCCACTGACCATCTTATTCATTTATATAATTTGGTCACAAGCATTTTTCGGGCAAGAAAGGAGAAGTGGCTAAGTATCAGATTTTAAAGAGATGAAGTAAATAAAAATAAAGAAAGAGAGGCCAGCTTTTAAAGGAATCAACATTAGCAACTATTGCTATCATTGATTGCCAACAAAGAGAGCGCAATTTCCACTAAAAGAGAAATTAAAGGATTAAATTGATAGTTCAAGGAAGAGGAAGGGTAATTAAAAGATAAAGAGGAAAAAATAGTTGTAGAGAAACTAAAAGGAGCTACTATCATTACTACATGAAGGGGAATTTGATAGATAAGTTAGAAGTCTGTGACATGGAAAACAAAAGAGAAGGAAATACTGCTGTGATCAGACAACAAAAGAGGCATCGATGATAGGCAATCCTATTCCTGATACCGAGAGATAGACGATGAATGAGAGAGAATAATAGTGAGCAATCAATAAACAACTAAAATTTGGGTATTTAAAGCCAATGATAATTGTTGCTGTAGTGAATTAAAAGTTAAATTCAGTCTCTTTTATGGTAATAAGATCTCTAGAGCCAATTTTTTTTCTTCTTTTCTACATTGTTTGCTATTAACAAATTTAGTTATATCTACTGTCAAGTGATTTCTATTTTTATATGTGAGAGTGAAAGGGGTTGTGTAAAAGATTAACATATGATAAAGAGAATTGACTATTTGTTAATTAAATGTACTACTACTGGAAACTAAAGCTAGTGAATGATTTCTAGTAGCGAGTTTATGTTTTGTAGTGGGTGATTTTGGAAAGGGGAATGTGAAGTTTGCTATTGAACCATATACCAGAGTATGTTACCTTATATGATGGTAGAATTAAAGTAGTTTCCATGGCTGGACATGAAAATAGAGCTAGTTTAAAGTTGGTTTTCTCTGCAAATGAGTTTTCCCAAGCATGCATCAAAGTGTAGTATACAATTTCAGCTATAAGGAAAGCTACTAATAAAGAAGATCATAAAAAGTTAATAAAGTTGTATATTAAGGCTAATAGAAGGTTTGGTATGGGAGGAAATGAGAGTAAAATTCTTACTATAATAGAGGGTAGCAATGCTACTATTATGTAATAGAATTGCTACTACAAAAATCTTCTACAAGGATAGTAGCAATCATCTATACAATGTGCACCGATGTCAGCTATAAAAATTTCTAATATAAATGATAGCATATAAACCATAGTTAAGTGAGGACTTTTGCAAGGATCTAGAGTATACACATGATATGGAAATGAAAAGAGCAGCTATAGGGATATGTATATGAGTAGTGGAGATATGTTTTGGTGCTTTGGCAGCTAGGTAAGTATATGCAAGTTTATTATGTTAAACTTATGGTTGCATGTGTATTTTGGTATTTAATGCATAAATGAGTTATATGGGCATTTAAAATATTAAATACACATGTCTTAAAGTGATTATTATGCTGATGACTAGTATGGAATAATGAACATATATAGGTCAAAACATATATATAGTGGAGTTATTATATATTAAATTCATTCATGATGATTTAAGTTAAATTGGTATGAAAATGCAGGAATACAAGTGTGTATATGGAAATTTCAGTGAGTGTATGTGAAGACCTATAGGAGCCGAAAGGCATATGAATAAGGGAAATGGGAAGATTTCAACTATACACCATATTAAGATCTTAAAAATGCATAAAACTAGTTAAGTTCATACAAACAAAATTTTTTAAGATATAAGAGTATGTAAAAATGAACAAATAGGTATGCATGTGTCTTATATGAAATTAAAGAACCCTATGAAAATCTTTTAAGCTATTAGACAATTTTGCATGAATTGATGCTATGCTATGGAGTAATTGAAAATTTTAAGGTGTTTAATACATGTTGGTATAATTATGTAAGCAAAAGCATATGGCATAGACCAAGTTGTGCCTTATTGTTACTTCACCTTTAAATTGTGTCTAAATGTGTTAAGTGATATAAATAAGTAAATATATGTTTAACCACTTTTAGTATTAGTTAAGAAGCATGTGAATGATGTAAATAACCTCGAAAACCACTAAAGAAGGTAAGAATTTTAATCAATTATTTTATTGGTAGAGTAAGAATCATGAATAGTACTCTAATGGAATTTTGTTCTAAACCACAATAGGGTATTAAAATTCTTTATATATAAAAATATATGGAAGTACATGTATGTAGGTTTAATGATTACACTTATTGTGCTTTAAAGACAATATTAGTGGTATATAGGCGATTTATGAATATGATCATGAGCATATGGAGGTCCATAGTGTGAATGTGATATGCCAAGTTTTTGTATAGGGTTAATATTGTCTTAAACAAGACAAGGTATGCATGATGTTGTTTTATACATGAATGTCATGTAATATTAATGTGGGATATGAAAATTTGCTTTTGAGTATATATCATTAATTAAATAGACCTAAAATGAAAAGCAATTCTCTTTAAATAATGAAATGAGGGTTATTGGCCTAAAATGTTGAATTTGAGTTTAATTTAATTAGGAGGTATCTTGATGTAATGCTAACATTATTATGATAATGCAAGTAATACCTATGTATGTTATATTAGCTATATAATTTTTGCTTGGATTCAGTAGTTGTGAAAGTAATGTTTAGAACCAAGTAGGACCATAAAGGTAATGCATTCATGAGTACGTGTATGATTCAATGTAAGATGGCTTGTTTGCCTTTGAGGCATAAAAACCTTATTGGCAAAATATATTGGTCTTAGCCTAATGGCTTAATGAAAGATATGTAAGTGCTTTGAGTATTCACTAGATGATTATATGGAATAACTATGTAAATGCAATGTAAAAATGGAATCAAATGTGATTATGAAGTGAGATGTCTATAATATGAGTAAACGCATGAAATATGATATTGATATGAACAATATGATAAAAAGCATATTAGTTACCCCATTTGGTCATGTGTTGGCCAAATGATTTGTAAAACTTATAAAAGCTATTTTAATCATATGAAATATGATTAAAATAGTAATGTCCTATAAGAGTGGACAACCTAGATTGGATCAGTTGACCTATCAACTTAGGATATATTGTAGCTGCTAGGGTGCTTTGGTGTTTGTAGTCATGTACATATGTTGTAAGGACTACATGAGCTACTATACATATGGTTAGTGTGTACAGATGCCTTAGGGACTACACAAGTCACTATGTATATAGTAGGCATATATAGGTATTGTAAAGACAAGAGCCACTGTACATATAATTGGCATGTATAGATGCCACAAGGACTACATGATCTATGACATCTCTTACTTAGCCTAATCACTGGACCTAAGTGAAAGGTAGTACACAACTAGTTCCTAACTCATGGCACCTTATACTTATGATCCACATGAATAAAACCCCTTTCTGAAACAAATCTTATCCTACAACTTATAATAACCTTTCTAAATAAAAAAACCCTTATTCATAGATACACTATTAGGGTTCATCATGTCAAAGATCCGATAGCATAATGGCTTTTTAGAGACGCTAGCCCAAATAGTAACCTATAGAAAATGACACTTCTAGACATATATATATATATATACATATTAGATCTCAAGCCTTCCTTATCCTTTTGATCATCTGGAACTCACAACAACCATATTATCTTGTTTACATATGGAAATGACACATCTATTTTAAGTACACTATAATAATTTCTATTACTTAATACTAATAATCAACTCCATATCTATCACCACAATTTTATACCATCAAATATCAAGCATAAATATAACAATACTAATTAGTCTTTTACTTATTACAATACCATACTTAAGCAAATACAAACCATAACATAAACTTCATAAATTTCAAAACTTTTTACAAGATACATATAAGTGTGGTATAATTTGCATCAAACTTGACATATTTATACGTCTAAATAATTCCATGTAAGTATCTCCTCAACTTCTTAGCCTTCAAATTCGAAACATCATAAAGCTCCCACTGTATAACTTTGGTCCAAGATAAAAACTTGCGCATCACAAATAATAATGATGCACTAAGCAACACTGCTTAGGAATATATCTAGTTTATTACACTAAAAAATCACTATTTATGCATCACATACAAGGTAGACCTATTTATTTATAAATTTACACTATCTGTCAATAATCAAAGACCATATTATATGTTAATATTTCAAAATATGCATTACTAGTTTTCTTTATGATGTAAGGCATAAATGTATTAATGATAATAGGATATAAATGTAAATCCACTATTGTATTAAGCATTCATGTTATCTTTAACATATAAAAAAATGCATAGCATCAAGAAGTTATATATGTAGAAACAAGATAAATACCATAACTTATATAAACATTAATCACCTGTCATGCATAAGATATGTTATTCTTATATGTTGTTTACATGTCTAAGACTTGTGTTTTAACTTTCTTTGATCTTATTATTCATTTATTTTTGACTCACCCATACTTAGAAGACATGTGCCAGAACTAGATAACGGGACTATCTGGGCCACAAAGGTTGTGTGCTGGCTTGTTTAGACCTATATGGCTACCACACCAACCTGAGTGTATTCGTAATGGCTCTGTAGACTTATATAGTTGCTATGCCAATTTAAGTTAAGTGTAGTGGCTCTATAGACCTATGCAGCTACTACAACAACCTTGGTATGTGTAGTGGCTTTATAGACCTATACGATTACTGCACCAGCCTGAGTTATGTGTAGTGGCTCCATAGACCTATATGATTGCTACACTAGCCTAGGTAGGCACTATAGTAACTTAGCAGTTACTATCTATCCCTAGTTGACTTGTCAACCTATCCTATCTAGGTTGTCTATTATATAGGACATTACTATTGATCATTAAGTTTCACCATCTTAAGTAGTTTAAATGAGTTATCTGGTTAACACATGACCAAATGAGGGAAATTTTAGTTGTTTTATTATTATAATAACTTAGATTCTTTTTCATGTATACTGAACACCATAGACATCAAATCTTAAATTTCATCGCATTCATATCATACATTATCCTCATATAGTCATATCACATGAACATAACCATATTTGTCTCCCATATAACTAATTGCTAAGCCATTTGGCCATCATCTCCATTTTTATGCCAATATACTTACAAGGTTTTAATGTCTACTTATTTTACATCATACATATTTACCTATGTATTTATACTACAATCACTTCCATATGTTCAAGCATGCTTAAATTAATAATTTTAAGTGTTATTACCATTTATCATATAGCTTAATAAGGTAAACATAACACATTTTTGAGTCTAACTCTTAAGCTTAACTATTTTGGCCATATCTATATTATCACTCATAATATGTGGGTTTTATACTTTTTGTCAATTTCATATCACTTTAATACTTTACATATTAAACATGCATATACCTCTTTCTTAATCCATGCTTAAGCTTAAAATTCCAAATAACATGTCTAACATCATTAACACATATTCATAACCATTTCTAGCATGTTTCGGCTATATACATCATGCATCCATTCTGAATAGCTAAAATTCATGCCTTATATGCCTACCATCTTATTTCCATGTCAAAACACAATTCTTACAAATACATTTCATTTTGCTTATTTTTAAGCTAAGCAGTTTAAGTGTACTCATATAAGCTTTATGACACCTAATTTAGCATAATTTGGCCATAGCCTAATCATACACTAGTCATCTCAATTTCTTATTTAACACATGTTTTGTTAATCGTATAACACCATTTAACAAGAAATTTAAATTACATACCCACTAACATACATATATGCATTTATCTCATAGCATATACACACTTTGATTATGGTAGCATACACATAATTGCCATACACTATTGAAGACACTTATCATTTTAACTCCTATCATCACATGTTTTACTTGTATCACTAATTATATTTCCATACTTATTAATAAATCCTATGATATTTCTTTATTCTTATTTCAATTACATAAGGACATGCAATATAAAGAAAAGATAAGAACCATACCTTGTCTATGCTCCATCCTTAATTACTTTATACGTTCCCATCATAATTTTCATTTGTTATTTAAATACCTAACCACCAAGAGTTATACATGACATGCTGTAGATTTTAGGAATGTATATAGATATTAACAAAACTTATGCATCATTTGGTTATGCATATTTTTCCTTACATGTATCATATATGTTTATCAAAGCTTACATCTCTTTATATCAATCCTATAAGTCATTCCAATTTTATGAGGAGCATATAAAAGTAAAGCCTAGATTTATACCATTAAGCCATACCAATTTCTATTTAATGTACTTATCCCTTTTATATCCATTTCATGTTTTATACGATTTGCACCATAATTACGTAAATTATTTAAATTCTATTCTTTTTTTTAACTTAATTATACCTTAACATTTAAATTGGTACATTCATTATTTAGTAACATTATTTAATTATCACATTAACACACGCACACATATATATACAAACCCTGTTTATGTTTTACATACTCAAATACACATGCAAGACACTAATTTTA
Organism: Hura crepitans; assembly: GCA_948208565.1. Classification (NCBI taxonomy): domain Eukaryota; kingdom Viridiplantae; phylum Streptophyta; class Magnoliopsida; order Malpighiales; family Euphorbiaceae; genus Hura; species Hura crepitans. The sequence goes on from CANXYI012042117.1 coordinate 6,683, forward strand.
ACATAATAAAATTGGATATACTTATTGATTTTTGCTTGACATATCTCTTAATCCACCAAAAGGCCTTCTTATCTCCAATTCCCTTATACTAAGCTATTTTTGCCTTTTACCATAGCTTTTTTCCATAGTAGCTTTACATTTAACTTTGCTACTATAGTAACCCAAAATTCTTAACCTTTTCTATATCTTTTTATCTTAAGCTTCATGCTCAATTTTTTTCTCCTGTCAATCTACTAAAGCTGTAGTCAAAATTCCAAAATAAGAGCCTTCAATAGTACAACATTTCCTTAAATCACCTTAGTGCTCCTTATTAGCCATCCAAGGCACTGCACAACTATAGAGCATCAATGCTGTAGATTACTATATATTATAGCCACATAGCCTGTTACTTCTATACCACCTATCCTCAAATCTCAATTGCATCAATCCCTCTTATTTTATGACATACAACACTAAAGATAAATCAGGTTTGTGAACATGATAGTAGCGGTAATTGCTACTGCTAATCCATATCACAACCCAGATTATTTACTTTTTACTTATCCCATTTTTCTCTTAAGTTATAATTGACACAAGTGTTAATTCTAACTTGATACACATAATTAAGGTTTGAGCATGATTTCTTATATGGCTTTGATCTCTGTTGCAGATTTGGTATCTGTAGAATTTCTGCAGATATTGTTGCTGCACTTTACAGCAAACTCATCTTCTCATCTCTTCGATTCACAACTCACCATTTGCACTCCTAAATTCCTAGCAATCTAATCATTGTAGTAATTGAAATAAAGCTTAAAAAATCCAAACATGATATCAATTTAGATCGAATTCTACAGTTGACACATTTTGATTCTCTATCAAGTTTTCAAAACTCTATCCTAATCTTTCCCTTTAATTTCAAAAATCAAATGATTCTTTCCCTCTATCCAGACCCACTAATGCCATTTCTTCACCCTCACATATAACAACAATGACTTCTAGATTTCCCATTTCAATCGGCTTAATCCTTTCTTCAATTATCTTTATTTATCTGCTGCACAGTCTATCATATGCAGCAGTGTGTATCCCCATTTACAAATTCTCCAATCACCTCTTCAAGTGAAGCTACCAAAATTGTTTATCAATAAAAATAACAAAAAATTCAAGGAACCTGTAATGCCTAAAAATTCCTAGTGTTATGAATGGTACTTCTTAGGACGTTAGTAGTGTTTTTTGATGTCGAGAGCACTAATCCAACTGAATGGAAGTATTAATCATAACGTAATTTTAGCTAAAATTTGAAGTTAAAAAAAATCATTTAGGTGGTTAAAATGACAATTTTTATGATAGTGTCACACGAATAGTGACCTAATTTTAGCTGAACTATAAAAAATTCAAAAGTTGCTTAGGAAATTTTAGGATTAGTAAAACTTGATACTCAAATATTCTAAATAGTCCATTGGCACTAAAATTGGAATTTTTGGAGTTTGAAAAGTATTTTTACTAAAAATGGGAAAAGTATATAATGACATTTTAATTAGTTTTTCTTATTTTTTGAGCTTTAATTTTAGAGGGTTATGGGGTAATAATTATAAGATTTTAAGAGAGTTAAATTAAGGTAGAATAAAGTGGAATTAAGAGAGGAAAAGTATAATGACTAAAGGGAAATTTTGCCTACACTACATAAAGGTCAAATTCATTTATTTTTAGTCAATATGTGAATAGTTTCCTTTTTCCTCTTTCCCTCATTTGGCCGAAACTCCTCCCCTTCCATAGAAGCTTGATTTTGCTTCCTTCCATCTCTCAATTCTTCTTAATTTTCACATCTAAATAAATCCTCAAAGCCTTCATGACCCTTAGAAATTGTTAGATGTGAAATATCATGGAAAAATTGAAAGATTTACTCAAATTTGAGTCTTAATGAATAGTGATTTTTAGTTCGGGTAAGTTTTTTTTGAGTTCTAATATTTTTCCTGCATTCTCTAGATGCCCAAGAGTTGGTCCATATTATCAATTTTAATTTTTGAACATATTTGATTTTATATGATTTTTACGAAATTGAATCTATAATTGGTAGTTGACCCAAGCGAGAATCGTAAAGATAAGGGAAATAAGAAGGTGTGAGTGGGCTTATAATCATCTATTGAACTTGTAGTAAGTGTAATTAATAAAATTTAATTTTTATGTGTGTGTTTGTGAATTTATGTATGTATGCATTTAATATGGAAATGAGGCATTTGTCATGTATGCGTAATTATGAGGTTGAATGATGTTAAGTGGGTTATTTATAATGGATTAGATGTGTAAATGGTGTTGAATTAATTGTATGGATACGGTGTTAGCTATGGCCAAAAATGCCTATGTGAAGCTTATGCATTTTATGTTGATAAAATGCTTGTATGCTAGCTATTTACTTATTTAAGGTTGTTGTTGTCAAAATGCACATGTTATGTAGTGATAACGGTGCATGTATGTGTATGAAAGATGGCCGAATGGTTAAAGGTCATGAAATTCAAGTTGTATGATGCTTATGATATGTGTGTTAGCATGTATGTGAAAATGCCATTATGTCTGTGTATAAATTGATGAGTTGGTGCCTGAAAAATGCTAAATGAGTATTTTGTGTGTATATACATAATATGGTGAAATGGCTTATGAGTTTGATGTAGGTGTGTTATTGGTTCATACATGTATAATATGTTGCGTTCATATGTATGTGATGTATTTGGGATATTGTGGGCCGAAATTGTGATGAAGGCATAATGTATCTCTTTTTGATGAAATCATGCCTATTATGCTTATGATATATCATAAAGAGGTTGTATAATAGCATGAGTAATATTGATACCATTCGAATGATGAGTATGAGTCATTATGTTCATTGTTTTATGCTTAGATGTAATTAAGATGAGAATGAAGAATATAGTTCTCGATTGGTCATTTGTTGGCCTAGCTACCTTGTTAAATTTAATTAAGCTATTTACATTGCTTAAACAAGAAAACTATTATATGGTCATTGGCTCATGCTAGTTAACAGCCTAGATTGGATAAGTTGACTAGTTAACTAGGGTTTTAGCTGCTGCTAGGATACTTCAGTGTTTTTTTAATGACTTTCAGGTCTAGTAATGACCTATGGGTCCACAGTATGACCATTTGGTCCAAAAATGACTTTTGAATTCGAAAATGACTTTTGAGCCCAGTAATGACCTTCAAGTCTAATTTAGGAACCTTTGTGATACTAATGGCCTAGGTGGCTCGATATCCTCATTATCCATTTTAGTTAATTGTTTCCTTAAATATGGGTATTAATATGCGTATTAATTTGTTAATTATTGTGACATTAGTTTATAAGGTTATGCTTAAATACGGATATTATGATAAATGCCTATGTGTGTAATCGTGTTCTACCTATGTGCTTAAATATTTACTTCATTTTTTGAGTATATATCCATATGATGTATATATATATATATATATATGAAATGCCATTTCATACATTTGCTTAATGATGCATAAGCACCTTAAATTTCCTTAATTATATCACTAAGCGAATTTGCTTAGCACATTGTTTTATTTGCGATGCATAGGTTAAAGAACCAAATTAGAGTCAAATCCTTAAATTTGTTGTAGATCAAGAGCAAACTAGTTTTAGGTATTTTGCTAATTTGTATATATTATTATTGTGATGTAATTGGTTATATGGCACTTGTACATAACTTAAGAGAGATTGGGCCTAATTTGGGATATTATTATTTTGTAAATGCTTAAATTGGTTTTAAATTGTATTTTGAAGTTTATTTACAAATGTTTTCTGAGTTTGAGATGTGTTGCAATTATGGATTGATACGAGCAAAGGAGGGCTAAGTGGTTATTCTAGCATACGAGGGCAAAATGGAGATTTTACCATGCTTGGAGGACTAATAATAAGATCAAGTGCCAAAATACTAAACGAAAGATTTGCAAGCCTAACCAAAATCTTTGTTAAAGAAATGCAAGAAAAATGGACCAAGCTTGAGAAGAATAAAAAAAAGTGAGTCCAAGAAATGAAGTGGAAGAACACAAGATGTTATGTTTGGTGTATGGGCTTTAAAAGTGGGCTACACTTCATATAGGCCTAGTTTATTTTATGTGGGAAGGGCCTTGTTTGGTTGAATATTTAATTATTT
>CANXYI012042129.1:0-10274 GCA_948208565.1 Hura crepitans
TTGGCTACTTCTAAAAATCATGCATCTAATTGCTTTTTTATTTCTTCTTTAACCTTTACTAACACATTAAGCTTCATTTTCCTCAATTTCTATTTCACGGGCTTATATTTAGGTTTAATAAGTAACTTATGTATTACAATATATATGTTTAGTCCAGGCATATCCTAGTAAAACCATGCAAAGACATCCTGATATTCTCATAACAATGTGATCATCCTATCTTTCAGTTCCAGAGGAAGTTTCCCATTGATTTTTACCTTATTAGGATCCTCTGATGTTCCTAAATTAATTACTTTTATTGACTGTTGCTGGGGTTTTATGGCCTTTCCTTCTCGTTTGAGCATTCTTTCTAACTCATGCCTTATTTCCATCTCATCTTTTTTAGAGCTGCCTTATGAGTCCACCTCGTTTATTATATTATCAAAATCAAGTTTTGGTTCATCATCATTTATCTCTTTCAAATGATTATTATTCCTAAACACGTGAAATTTTAAATGAAATTAAATAAAGAGAATGGATTAAGCGAATTTGCATTTTATTACTGAGGATGAAAAAGACAAAGAAAACCCATACGAATGGTGTTGGCTTTGGGCATGGCCATTATATATTATTTTAATACTTTTAGTTTAACATGTTAAAAGAAAAATAGTTACTTTGAGGAAGATGGGAGATCATATGATTTCCAATTTGGCATTGCTTAGTTCATCTTGCAAAGACATATCTAGTCATTCTTACATTTGTCCTTCCCATCAATCATGTTAACATCTAGGAGTTTAGTACAATCGCTCATATTTTTGAAAAACCTCCCTTATTTTAAGGAAATCCATTAGGGATGACTCTAACTGTCAATTTTGAAGCTTTGCCAACCTTCTTTCCTTTCTTTCTTCTCTAATTCTTCTTCTATCTTCACTGGTAACTTGATATCCCAAGCCTGTCCTGTTAATGTTACTTTGAAGTTCTACCAATTCTTTAATACCTTGAAGTTCTTTTCCCAATCCATATCCTATTTGACATCCTTCCTTTATCAACCTTTTGGCCACTATGACTATTGTTTTAAGGACATAGGGCCTCACCATGTCTTATCCTTCAGGGATAAATATAGCATTCATCACTTCTAATGATTGGAAATAACTCTTTAAAGCTTCCTTAGCCACTTATATGTAATGTGCTTTGGCTAGTCTGCTAATTAATATGTCTTCTTCCTCATATATTTTTATTAACTTTCCTTCAACAATAAATTTTAATTTCTAGTGAAGGGATAAAGGGACTGCCCCTACGCTATGGATCCAAGGTCTTCCAAATAGCATACTATATGTGGGATTTATGTCCATGACTTAGAAAGTAACATTGAATACTATGGGTTCCACTTGAATGAGTAGCTCAATTTCACCTATTACCTCTCATCAAATGCCAACGAAAGCTTTGACTATCATGCAACTTATTTTCATAAAGGAATTATTGATCGATAATTTGATCAATGTGGATTTTGGCATCACATTGAGAGATGAGCCATTATCCGCTAATACTTTTGCTATCGCATAATCCTTGCATTTAACTAAGATATATAGTGTTTTGACATGCCTTGTACCTTTTGGTGGGATTTCATCATCAGTGAAAGCAATGTAATTTGTAGCCACCACTTTTCCTACTATATGATTCAAATTTTCTTTAGATATATCATGCTGTACATAGGCTTCATTCAACACTTTAAGAAGTGCTTGGTGATGTGGTTTAGATGCAAAAATCAAAGACAATAGTGAAATGTGAATTGGAGTTTGATTCAATTGTTCAATGATTTTATACTCGCTTTGCTTTATCAATTTTCAAAATTCACACATTTCCTTTTTCGATATTAGCTTTTTAGTCTTGAAAGACTACTTGTGCTTAGTTTTTAAGATAGCCCTTTCATTGAGTTCCACCTCATTCCCCTTCTTGCTACGTTCTAATTTTTCATTTTGTCATTGATTCACCTTTTTGAAAAGGTAACACCCTCCACTTATTGTCATCCCACCTACTCTAATTATATTTTTTACTGCTTCCTCTTCTTGGGCTGTAATAGTGTATTCATATTTCTATGGTACTACTTTGGAACTTTTGTATGGGAAAGGCGTTGGAGTTTCCAAAGTGATCCTTTGCACTTATGGACTAGTTTCCACAGTCAGAGGATAATAAATAGTGATTGGAATTGGCATGTCTGGTTTTCCTTCTAACATTCCCACATATTTAGCAAAATCATGGATTAGTATGAATCTTCTGTCTATGAGATTCTGAACTTGCTCTCTTAAGGGATTATCTCCCTTTTTCATATCCATTAAATTTATCATTTGGGCATCGAGTAGGGCATTCAATATATATTCACCCTATATTATTGAGTTTATATTGAGAATCAATAAATGTCCTTCCTCACTTAAAATTGCTCTTACCTTAACCCTTTCATAATTTGGTAGAGGATTTGCTGTCACACTTAGGGATGCCTGATTTCTTTGATCAAACTTAAGCCATTTTACATCTCACAAATTATGTACTTTCTTCTTGAATACAGTGCAATTTTCAATGCTATGTCCTATTATTCTTGCATGATATTCACACTTAGGATTCTGATCGTATCACTTTGGGAATGATGGCACAAAAGGCTTCAAAGGATGCAAACTGACTAGGTTATTTTGCAACAACTAGGGTAACAATTTTGCATATGTTATCGGCATTAGATCAAAATGCTCCACACTTCTCCTTTGACATACCCCTAAGCTAGCTTATCCTTTTTAGGTTGATGTGTTTTGTAAAGTTGGTTAAACTTGTAACGTAGTTGAGGGAACACGAGTTATATATGTTTTTGGCTCCTGTATTTTTCCTCCTTGTATCATATGTGCATCTCCTTCTTTCTTATTTCCTGTTCCCTATTTTTAAACCCCATTTGGATCCATTTGCTTATCCTCTATCTTTCCTTTCTTACTTCTTTGTTCTATCCTCTCTCTCCTGCTAGAACAAAATCTAAAAAAATTTTCATAGTGTTTACTAACATCATGTAGTAGTATAAAACTCCTAAGGTATCTAGAAAATTAGAAATCAATTCCTTTTCCATGAGTGGTGTAATAACTTATAAAGCCTTACCTCTCCAATGTTGTGTAAACTCTTTGAATATTTTAGACCCCTTCTTCTCCATGACACACAAATCATCTCGGCTAAGGGCCATATCTATATTGTGTTTATATTGCTTTAGGAATGCATTTGCTAGGTCTTTCCATCTTTTTATATGAGCATTGTCAAGTTGCATATACCATCATAGGGTTGGCCCTATTGGGCATTCCTAAAAAATATGTATGGGTAGTTTGTCATTTCTGATATGAGCGACCATTCTACTATAATACATAGAGAGATGGCTTTGTGGGCAACTCACTCCACCATATTTTTCAAATTAAAGCATTTTAAAGTTGGTGGGAATTACCATATCTGGGACTAGGCATAATTGTGATGCCTCAGTAGTTCTAAAGATATTAATGCCTTCCACCACTTTTAGTTTTTCTTCCAAAATCTCTAACTTTTTAAACACCGCCTCATCTATTACTTTCATCTTTTCCTCCATTTGTGTCTTTTGGGACTAAGGATCATCTAAATTTGGCACCATCATAAGTGCCTCTGGCTATTTAATAGGTAATTCTAAATGTATAACCTCCTAATACAATACATTATTTATGAAATTTTATCCCATCTCTGAATATTTTAAAGGAGTTACACTTTATGGACCTAAATTTCTTGCCATCAAGTTGATAGAGGTTGGTAGTATTGAAGGATCTGATAAGCTTTTCGTTATGCTTTTTCCTTTAAGGAGTTTCATTAATTTAGCTAATTGCTCCTTCAGACTGGTCATTTCATATAATTGCTCTTTTATTTGGTTTATATCTTGCCTAAGTTCCTCTTGCACATGTTCATCCATTAGTCTTCTCTGTCAATGGGTCAAGTATGGGTAGTCGTAAAACAAATGTTCTTCGAATTGGCGAGCTATTTTGACTTCCTATTTTTTTTAATAATCTTATTTAGTTGTTTATCATTCTATATTTTCATATGATAATGAATGTAACTAATTTAACATTTAATTAAACATAATAATTCAGATGATATCATTTTAACACATAAAACGATATGCATAACACTATACACCAAAAGGACACAACTTTTATAGTGCCCCTAAGTCACTCGAACTATCCATAAAAGGATAATACTTGATACAGTTCCTCCAAGAAGAGTAGCATTTTTTGGCCTCTCTCTTCTGAAGGAATATATGTTTCCCTTAATTTTTCGAAATGCTCTGCCAGATCTTTGAAGTGCCGAGCCAAATAATGGAGGACATTAGTGAGATAATGTATTTACGTACAAGCCCAAATAAAGTTACACTAGTAGTATTCCCTACTATTTCAATATCATGTAAATTCAGAAAATAACCTATCTTGTTATACTTAGAGGTCATCGTGTCTTGCTTTCTAAACACTAATATAGTCATAGAGAATTCTTATCAGATTCCTCAACTGTCTTTCTTTAAGCATGCTTCCACTTGATTCCCCTTCACCAACCTTCCTCTTACCTTTTCAATGTTCTTGAATTTCATTCATCAAAATCTTCATTTCTACTTGGAGTTTTTCTTTCTCCTGCTTGAATAGTGTTATCTCAGCATCCAACATGTGTTTTAACTCCCGTTCTGTTTGAGTTTGAGTAAATAATTGTTCCCGTAACACTCTTATTTCTTCTTGAAGCTGATCATTTTGTTGTTCTAAACTAGAAGCTTTCTGCTCAGCCTTTACTACTATCTTTATCCATTCAGCCACATTTTTTGTTGGGTAAGCATTTTTAATTTGAGGTTCTGGATAATATTTGAGAGGAATTTCCCTATCCTCTAAAGGTTCCTCAAGTATCCTTCTCACACTGAGCAGTGTAAATCTTTTACCTCTCTTTTGATGCAATTCTGAATACCCTTATGTCGTTCCTAATCTAACCACACTCTTCTTGAATATTTTTGGATGATTCCATGCCTTTGCTATTTTTTCAACTCGTGCTCTAAAGTTTTCATCCCCATAATCGAAATCAAACCCATGTAACCTGCCAGTCACTGGAATAAATTAAAGAGAGCCTAGCTGCCTTCTTACCATTGCAAATGCATATGCCATTCCACCCCATGGTCCTAATAAAGGGACCCGTTTATACTCTCCACAGCTAATCAACAAGTTAGCCTTTTTTTTCCAAAAGGGTATCTAAGATATGTCCTCTTTTGTGAAGTTTTGGAAAAATTGTAACCATCTCTTAGTTTTTGGTTGCATATTAGGCCAATCGCTAATCCGAATTTGGAGACATGATTTTTGCATACATTGAAACCTCATCATACTTAAGTTGGAAAAATTTGAATGATGAAGGACATTTGAAATGATTAAGAGCCCACATACACAGAAGTGAAAGGCATGTAATGAATTAATTTCCCCCTGGGTGATAAATGGTCAGTGCTTTGAAAGTTTAGGTCAATATACATTATACCGACTCTCATACTCTAGCTACTTGATGAAAACAAGTAATTACCCTCTCATCGACTTGATTCATATACCTTGGGAACAACACTAGTGCATAAATTAACAATGCCAAGACTTTAGACCCTCTTTCTTTACCTATGTGTTTTTTAGTAAAGTTGATCAAAGGTTCAGCTTTTATAGCCCTGGTATCAGGATCTTCATATCCTAAAAGTTGATTTGCATGAACTCCCACTATTTTAGATAACTATTTTCTCCCTTTCTTAGTTTTAGAATACTTGTAGGTTCGAGGTGTCCTTTCAATATTGAGCATAAATATGTACTCTTCCAATGTAGGAGTCATATCAACATCCCCAAAAGTGAAGCACTTATAGCTGGGATCCTAATAGTAGATCATAGCTCGAACTATCTTTCAAGGTTTTGGAATAAATATTAGGTAAGTAATCTATCCATATTGTGTATCAAATTCTCTTCTCCACTCTGTAGTCATCTACAACTCAAATATATCTTTGAGTAGTTTCTAATCACTCTGTTAGAACCTAACTTTTCCTATTTCGAGTAACGATAACATCTTTCCCATCGAAATGCAATCCCCTCCCTCAAACTGATTGGCATTTTCAGCTTCTAGCATAAAGAATTCAAAGATTGTTTCCACCTTTAGGCCAGTTTTCTTTAGAGCTTGCATAGTAACTTAAGGGTTAAATTCAGTTGGTCCCTAAAAAATAATTTAGCAAATATAACACATTAAAACATGCAAACAAAATTAATATATTTTTACCAATATGAATTTCGTAGTTTTACTTGTTAGGATGCTAATAATGGAGAAGCAAATCACTTCATTAATATGAGAAAGAAAGATACATAATTATTACATTTGCACCTATTTAGTTAAAGAGAGATATGTCACTAATTTTTAAAAAGTTCCACTAAGTAATGACACACTTCTCTTTAGTATATGTAAGGTGTGTATTACAACAAAAAGACAAAATACATAATAGAACATCTTTTTTTCTCTAGTGTTGAATCTTGCTTTAAGTTCTCTTTTCCCCTTTAGCTGGGATATAGACCAAAGGATGATTGAATTAATCAATTTCATAAGTATAGTATACCAGGATAGCATCCAACAATAAATTCAGAGTATTCCATTTGAGGCGTCTATCAAAATGATAAGCACTTAGAGACAGAAGTGTTGAAGGAATTATGTCTCTTGACAGTCCATTGGAAATGTACAAAAGCTCTTTTATATCCATCCAATTATCCCAATTTTTGCATGGATCAATCAATGGGTTCTATATGTAGTTTCTACAAAATTGCATAGTGCAATTGAAAGAGCATTTGATACCTGGTTCAGTTGCATTCCATTCTTCCTCTATCTTAAAGATGGCTAGTGTATAGCTATCTGTATTATCCTGTAGCAGTCCTATCCATTGATCTGGTGTCATGAAATTAAGTATCCATTTGGTAAATAATGAAGTATAAGTTGGATTGTCAATTTCCTCTATATAGCAGGCTAACAACCATCTTTTGTCTAAGACTATTCCCATGTGAAAATATTTGGATAGATACCACAAAAGACAATAAGCCTCTTTAGTGAACCTAACAACTTTTAGAAGGTACGTATAAGCAATTCATATATAGAAATTTAGGATTCCAATCAATAAATTTCAACGGATCTGCGATTAAGCCATGTTGACTTAATATTGCTGCCTATAGTCTATATCATTTCTTTGTTTCTTGACTGGGAGGCTTGAATCACAATTTTCTTGACCAGCTCAAAAGGAAGTTCTCTAGCTCTAAGGGTAAAAATGTTCTCTATAACTAGCAAAATGACATAAAAAATTGCGAAACTCATTTTGGCTAATGATATAAAAAAATTGAGTAAATGAATAAAATATATGCTTATGCATGTGCTTTAATTTTTATTGTGGCTTCCTAGATTTTTTATCATTGTCAAGTCAAATGTGGCCTCTAGTATGTGGTGTTTAAAGTTTACTTCTAAGGGAAATATTGCCATCTTGGTTTAGAGTCTAAATCAATATTCCTTGCTGTCATCCATGTCAAACTAGCAAGGAATCCCTCATATCACTACTTATAGAGGGAAGATTTTATTGAGAAATTTATCGGGTTTTCCTCGGCGGTGCCCCTGCTTTATTCTCAGCCTATGCCTAGAGGTCGAGATAAAGGTCAGTACTGACCCAAAGTGGTGTGTGGAAATAACATTAATTTTATTCATACCATATGTAAGAATAATGGTTAATATAATATGCATCATACATAACATTAGACCCATAAAAATGTCCCTAGTGGAGTCGCCGGCTATGGCTGGCCCACTATCAATTAGAGAATTAGGAGCCACCACTAATTAAAAAGCGTGTAATTGGACACCAAATACTAGTCTATATTTTATCGGGTTCAAAGATCGTTTTACGTGTAAGGAGATGTTAGGCACCCCATATTGTCCCTAATCTGGTGGTATTGTGTTATCATATATATATTTTTGGTGCGCATTATTTTTTTGTAATTAATAATTTTATAGATATTTCTATTATCAAATTTAATAGGTAAATTTTCTTCAAAGACAATATTAGTTCCAAGATTAAATTGATAAATGCACAAAAATTCATGTGGTCTATCAGTTTAATTTATGCGAATCTTTTAATTATCTTTCTTAATTAAATTGATATTGACTTTTTTTAAAGTTATATTTTTATTGTTTGAATTAAAACTTTACCAATTTAGTGCATGTATTTATATATAGATATCATACAAGAAATTTATGTTATTTAACATTAAATAGTTTAGTAAGTTATTGTTTTTCTTTTAAAAGTATAAGCTAATATATTACAATGATTTTATTTTTGTTGCAGTAAAATATACATTCTATTGCTCAGTGAGTCCATTCCTAAGATAATAGATTTTATCAAGCTATCTTACTTCATAATAAAGATAATCGAACACTTAGTGCGGGTTTTATATGATAACTTAATCATTATGAAATTATGCTAATAGAAAAATCTAAATAAAATTCAAATTATTAGCACATAATTCTTGTCAAGAATAAATCCCTTTTTTGAAAATTATATAAAAAAATAAAATTACCCGAGTCAATAATTGACTAAAGTGAAAAGAAAAATTCCATTAAAAACAATTAACGTGATATTACCGATATTGTGAAAAAAAATTGGAATTAGATATTCCAATAAATTTTATGTACAAAGTGAAAAATATATTTATTTCCTCAATAACTTATGTTATACAATTATTCTAGTAATTCAAAATTATTAGCTCATTTATGCACTTGTTAGAATTATATTTCTATTATTGAAGTTTGTTTCTTATTTAAATTCAATATCATACTAAAGAATTATGGATAAAGATATATTATGTTTAAGTATTAAAAATAGAAAAGTATGTTTATTAAATTAAAATTTATTAATTTGTAAGAAATGTAACTACTAAAAAGGCATAAAATAAATTTAATTAGTTAAAAAAATAGAAAACTCAATTATAGGAGAGAGATTTGACTTATTCTAATTTAGATTCATAATTATAGGATTTTTAAAATACTGGAGTATATTTCTAACAGATTGATTAAAGATTTTACACATTATCACCCTAAATCATACTAGTAAAATTGGAAATTAATTCTTTTATTGATGAAAATATCTATCTATTTTAAGGAATTAATTAATTGAGCATTTGTACTTAATTTCTAAAAAAAGGAAAAATATATAATGACGACAATTTTGGGATTCATTAATAAAATAAAAAAAATGATAGTTAACATTTAATTAACCCTAAATAAGCATTAACATTTTTTTCTATATGAAAATTCCTATTATTATGGCAAAGATTATATTTCTTATGAATCACGCACACACACATATATATGTGTGTGTGTGAGATCTCTTTTATTATTTACAAATTATTGAGTTATAAAAAACATCCTTAATTTCATATATGTTATTATTATTATTTTGTTTATGTAGTTATAAAATAAGCTTATTTTATTATTTCCCATATAAAATTTATTTATGAAAACAAATGCATAGTTTAATAACTTTTGGGCTAATTTTGAAAGAGGAAAAAGGCCTAGGGATTAAAACCATGAATTTCGGATAGAGGTAAAAAAGGAAAACAAATTATCTACTTAGTCCTCTTATATTAATTCTTTACAAACTTATCTTAGCATCAAATGACCCATGTACCCCCTTCTGGAACATTCCCTTCTTTATAAACTGAGGGACCATTTTTGTCTTTTCCCCTTTTAACCTAAATATAGAACTCTCTTTTATTTTTCTACTACCATTTCTAATTGCTAAATTTCCTTTTTTCATCTTCCTTTTCTATTTCTGCCGCCATCATCCTACCATTTCCACCTTTTCATTTTTCTTCATTTTTTTATCTATTGCTATTCCTCTGAGTTATTCAGTTATGTCAGTCCTGATCTCATCTACACTGTTTTCTACTCTCTTTTTCTTCGACTTATAACACTATCCCTCTGAAATTTGGGTGGTTATTTTTGCATATGTTTTCTAGCAAGGATTATGGGGTTTTCGAGTTAGATCTACATCAGATCTAGCAGAGAAAAGGGTTGTATTCAGCTTTATTTTTTATAGTTTGGTTATTATTATTTTTTTTTACTAACATTTACCATTCTTTTTTTTTCATATCTAAAATTTCCTTCATCTTTTCGATTTCTACTAAACCATCTAGAGATAACTCAAAATCTTAGTGTTTGACTTTTAAGCCTTGTTGTCACAT
>CANXYI012042157.1:0-11312 GCA_948208565.1 Hura crepitans
AAGTAATATGTCATCCAAATATTCTAATTTTTATTAGTCTCATGCATTACACTTCTTATAAATTGTGTCCTTTTTACCCTGGATTGTGTTGTAAATCATGACTCCATTTTTCATTCAATAATGGAGGAGTGCTAGCATAACCAACACTCGCAAGCCTCGTACCTTTGGGTATATGAAAATGTGAACTAATCGATCACTATTATCCTTGGTTGGAAAGACCCATTAGGAGGGACCTCTACTTGTGGGAGCTGATAACCTTTTGACCAAACCATGAGCCCATGTAATCAAGCTTAACAACTTCCCCTAGGTTGTATAACCCTAAGTGTGTGCAATTGCATTTATGATTGCTATATGGACCTAATTACATTTAGCCTTATTTGAAGTGGGGGCAAGCCCATTGTGCCTTTTTGTCCGAGATAGGCCCACCCTAAATTCACATAAAATAAGATATAAATGTCTTAAGGTCACCATTCTTGCTTGAACTTTAAATACAAGAGGTTATTAGACCTAATCACGCCCATGTTCAAACCTATACATCCCTCAATGATGCTTAGGTAAGCCTACCTAGGAAGAATGACTAAGACCATGAGTGTAGGAGTAATAAGGTTGGAAGGACTATTGTATGTGCTTGTCTTTACTGCATCATGAACATGCATTTGCATATCGTGCATCATTCACATTTCACATCTTTTACTATACATGCATCACATCTAACCCTCTCTTCTTGTCTTGCCACTATCGATCCTTCACTTACTACATATTGGAAGAGAGTAGGCAAATGCCTCAATAGGATTAGTAGAGAAACACCTATACAACCTAAGCAAGGAACCATGCCTTCTGACGAGTACATAACCAAGGCTATGTTCATAGAAGCAATGGTTGAGATGGAAAAGAGAATGATGGCACTGGTTACCAATGCTCTGTCCCATATGCAAAATCCATAAGTGGTAGGGTAGACTTCTGGCACTAACAAGGGGAAAGAGATAGCAAGGGAGCCTAAAGATGACTAGTCATCTGATGATGAGATACCACAGGTGGTGAAGGCTTAAAATAAGGCACCCCCTCCTAAGGCATAAAAAAATGACCCATTAAAGAAATTAAATAAAAAGATAGAGGCCATGTCTCGATTGGTAATCGAGGGCAAAGATATTGACTTAGATGAGATCAATCTAAAGCCCTCTAATCATAGGCACGATCAATATTATGCTTATCATGAAAGAATCAGACACCTTATAGACAATTGTAAACTCCTCAAAAGGGCCATCTAAGATCTTATAAATTCAAAATAGATACTTGATCTAGAAACTTCATCAAACCCACTGCCAAAATGTCACACCACATGCCTCTTTAAATCTATGTGACCTGAAGAGTATGTGCTTAGGGAAATTTATGGGTCTGACTTAGCTATAGAAAGAGGAGTAAGGGTAAGTGAATCAATCTTAATGACTAGTTTTTGGGATAGTGAGAATGATTATGAGGCTAGAGAGAGCAAGAATTTCTAGGATGAATCCTCTGATGAGGATTTCGAAGAGGGTAAGAGAGAGCCAATATGTGTTAAGGGAGAAATGGTGGAAAGAGTAAAAAAGAATGGTTAGATCCTACCAAAAAAAGAACCTAAATCCAGAGAAGATAAGTATGAGGAGGTGTTAAAGCAGCTTAAGAAAACTCAAGCCAACATTAGCATATGGGATTTATTGATGTCATCCAAAAACCATAGGCAAAAAGTGGTTAAAGCCTTAGGTTAGGTTGCTATTTCTACAACCACCACACTAGATGAGCTTGTAAAGTTAATTAAAATAGGGAATACAGGCCTCATCACATTTTTAGACATAGATCTGCCTTTAAAAGGAAGGGAGAACAACAGACCCCTCTTTATCAAAGCTGAAGTGAATGGGAAGAAAAAAGCTTGTGCAATGGTGGATGATGGTTCCTCCATTTGTGTTTGCCCTACCAAGATCCCAGCTAGTTTAGGGATCAAAAAAGAGGACTTATTACCCTCTAACATCACTACAAAAGCCTATGACTACATTAAAAGACAAGCTGAAAGGTCTTTTACAGTAAAGGTATAGGTAGGACTAGTTATTGATGAAGTAAAGTTCATAGTTATCGACATACCTACTACCTTCTTTATCCTATTAGGAAGGCCTTAGTTCCATAAGCTAGGAGAGGTTTTCTCAACTCTACATTAAATGATTAAGTTCCCACATGAAGGCAACATCATTACCATAAAGGGTAAAGTTGATCATGCTATCTCCACTCTATCTATCACCAATCTACCTTTAAATTGATTCTATGTTATGGGAATTTATGAGGATTACATAGACTCGACTGTGTCTAAAATGATGAAGTAGATGGATTTCCTTTTGGGAGCTGGTTTAGGGAAAAACTTGCAAGGTATCATTAAACCTCTATAGTTGCATACCTAGAAGAATACAAGGGGGTTAGGCTATGACCCGAGCAAAAAGGGAAACCTAAGATAGGGTAACTCATTGGAAGATCACTTTGTCATGTAGAAGGGTATTAAGTATGATGGGAACCTAGAACCTGCCATAATAAAGGGCCGCAATAGGCCTGGATTTAAAATTTTTTACTGATGCTATAAATTGGGAATCAAGACATATTACTCAAGTTCAGTGGATAGAGGAAGTGTTCCCGAAGCTGCCCACTACTGAAGAAGTCTACCCTACCTTTTTGGAGGATATGTCTGAGGTAGAAAACTTTGATTATTTATAGATGAATTGTACCTTTGTGACCTCTTTGAGGCAAATGATTTTCTTTCTAATAAGACGAATAATGGATTTGCTTATTTGTGTGATCTTTCTCTTGATGGTAATATGTATACAAATGATCATTACATAAGAATTTTTAACATTAATTGCATTAAGACTAAACCTTTTAATCTTTAAACCAATGAACAACCAAAGAATGTATTCATTGCTTATGATACTACTGTTGAAGAAAGAGAAAATTTTGAGAGTTTACTAAAGAAGTATGAAAGGATTTTTGCCTAGAATTATGATGACATGCCAAGGATCGATAGAGAAATTAAGAAACATGCCATACCAATGTACAATCATGCTCTCCTGGTATGACAGAAGCTCAGAAGAATGACACCTAAATATACAGAGAAAGTAAAAGAGGAGGTAGTCAAGTTGCTTAAGGCAAAGTTCATTAAGGAAATAATCTTCTCCACTTGGCTTGCCAATATAGTACCAGTACCTAAGAAAGATAGAAGGGTCAGGATGTGCGTAGATTATCAGGGCCTGAACAAGGCATGTCTAAAAATAACTTTCCCCTTCCCTATATAGATGTATTGGTAGGCAACACAGCAATGGCTACTATATACTCATTCATTAATGGATTCTCTAGATACAATCAGATCTTGATGAAAGTAATAGATAAATGTAAGACTACCTTTATAACAAAATAGGGTACATATTGTTACAAGGTAATGCCTTTTGGGTTAAAAATGTGGGGGCTACTTATTAACGAATGGCCACCAAGCTATTCTATGACATGATGCACAAAAAATTCAAAGTATATGTAGATGACATAATGGTGAAGTGCACAAAAAGGGAAGGACATTTTGAAGTATTAGAAAAGTTCTTCTAAAGGCTAGATCAGTTCAACATGAGGCTCAACCCTAAGAAGTGTATCTTTGGAGTCACATAAGGAAAATTGTTAGGATTCATAGTAAGCAAAATGGGGATTGTAGTCAACATGGATAAGGTGAAAGCCATCTTGGACATGCCTACACCACAATCAAAAAAGGAAGTTAGGGGGTTTCTAGGTAAAATTTAGTATATCAGCAGGTTCATATCTAAGTTTACTATAGTTTGTGAACCTATATTCAGCTTGCTATGCAATGGACAACTGAAGGTGTGGAATAATGATTGTGAGAAAGCATTCCAATTCATCAAGAAGTACCTAATTAACCAAGCCCTTAATTCTAAACCTATTAGCGGAACGATCCTTAATAGGAGCATTGATTGCATAAGCAAATAAAGTTAGACTAGAAAAAGTGATTTATTACCTAACTAAAGGAAGTGGCAAAACATGACCCACTCAGGTATCTACAATCTGCATCATCATTGGTAGGAAAGATGAGACATTGGATATTACTTCTTCAGGAGTTTGACATCTCTTATATTACCAAGAAAGCCATTAAAGGTTAGGCCATAGCTGAATTCCTAGCCCAACACACAATCAAAGAGAAATAAAAGGAATATGAATTCCTAAATGAACACTTAGGGGCAATATCTTAGGTAGGATGGAAAATGTTTTTTGATAGGGCTAGTAACCAAAAAATAGTAGGTGTCGAAGCACTAGTCAACAATCTAAAAAGTGAATAGATGTTCTTGGCAAGAAAGCTAGAATTTTCAACCACCAACATAACAGAATACGAGGCATTGTCTATGGTCTTGAAACTCTATATCCGTTGGGGCCAAAAGTGGTTGATGTCCATGGAGACGTGATGCTGGTTATCCAATAGGTAAAAGGTGATTGGGAAGTCAAGGATGAGAACTTAAGTAAGTATGTCAAATATTCATAGACCTTGCTGAAGGATTTAATCAATAAACCTTTCAACACATCCTTAAAAAACAAAACTAGTTTGTAGATGCTCTAGCCACCCTGATGTCAATATCAGACCTTACCAAAAAGGATTTGTCTAAGTTAATGTATTTTAGCAAGATAAGATTTCCCACCTATATTAGAATAGTCAGCTCTATCATTAAGAAACCTCATCAGGAATTACCATGGTAACATGATATCTAAACCTATTTAGAAATGGGACAATACCTAGAGAATGCAACTAAAAAAGACAAAAAAGGCCTCCAAAAGTTATCCACTCAGTTTATCTCATTCCAAGGTATATTATACAAAAGACAAGTGGATAGGATACAACTCAGATGTATAGATAAAATCAAATCCCAAAAAGAGGATGTACATGAGGAGGTATGTGGTCCTCAAATGAATGGAAGGAATTTAGTGAAAAAAATCATGAGATTAGGATATTTCTGGTATACTATGGAATCAGATTGTTACGACTTCATAAAAAAGTGCCACAAGTGCTAGGTATATTTGAACTTGAGTCATTTGCCACCTAATGACTTGACTAGCTTGTCATCTCTATGGTTATTCTCAACATGGGGAATTGACATAATTAGGGAAATAAGGCTGTCAGCTGCCAGGGGGCATAAGTTCATAGTGGTAGCAATTGATTACTTCACAAAGTGGGTGGAGGTAGAATTTTTTAATAAATTAGGGGCAAGATGATGGGAAAATTTATTGAAAGAAATATTATCTATAGGTATGGGTTGCCACAATAGATCATCTCAAATAATAAGGTGTAATTTTAAAAAGAAACCAGACAACTTCTATAGAAGTACAAAATTCAACATCATAAGTCTTCTCCATATCGACCTCAAGCTAATGAAGCCATAAAGGCTGCCAATAAAAATGTTAAGAAAAATTTTCGAAAGATGACCGTTACTTATAAGGACTGGGCAGACATGTTACCCTTTGCATTAGAGAGATATAAAACAACAATTAAGACATCTATCCAGACCATGCCTTATTCACTAGTGTATGCCATGGAGGTAGTGTTGCCAATTGAGGTGGAAATACCTTCACTAAGGGTAGTATTGGAAGCAAACATACTTGAAGTAGAATAGGCTAGAACTAAATATAAGCAATTAGCATTAATTGATGAAAAATGACTTAAAGGTCTCTATCACATGCAATTTTACCATAAGAGAATTACAAGAGCTTACAATAAGAAAGTCAAGCCTAGAACCATACGAAAAGGTGATTTGGTGCTTAAACAGATTAGGCTACTACTATTAGATCCTAGGGGAAAATTCAAACCTAATTAGGAAAGTCCTTATATAGTAAAAAATGTGCTCAAGCATGGGGGCATTAAGATCTCAGACTTGGAGGGTAACGAATTCTTAAAACCAATCAATGCAAATAGGCTAAAGAAGTACTTCTATTTAAAAAAAAGAGTTCGCTAAGCTGAAAACTTGAATAGGCAGTTTACATAAAAGTTTAGGATACCCCGATGAGGTAAAAACCCAACAAGGCACTTCATGCAAAAGTTAGAGGATTAGGGAGAAAATGTCCAATCAAGAAAACCTTTTTTTTAAAAGGCTGATTAGTAATGATAGTACTATCAATGGAAATTAATGCATTCACCAAGATTAATGGGCTTAGTCTTAAATGCAATTAATGATTAAAAATGCTTTAGTCTTGATCATTGATAAGCAAGTTCCCATTTAAGAAGGGGTCATATAAGTAACTAAATTTTGCATACATTATTTCTTTTCAAAATTGGGAATATTGTCCTCATTCTTCCTTTTTAGTATTAATGATCTATTGTCTTTAGTGTTACTTAAGATCCACTTATTGTAAGATTCATTTGTATTAACAGCATCGATGGTATAATTAGGCACATCCCTTAGGATGGTGCATTATTGCCACAAGTTGGGAAAGAGCACAAGAAGTGACGAGCACCATGGAATCCAAGAGGCTTAGTAGGTATCCTTTGCACTAGACCAAGCTACCGCAAGATGTGCGAGGGGATGTAAAAGGTAGCATATCTTAACCCGATCAAAGGAACATAACCAGCATGGCAAGATAGGGTAAAATGGCTAATCTTCCACTAACGACATCTCCATCGCACTATAATAGCCGTGTCAAGCCATAAAAGCCACTGGTTAAAGGAGTCACACTTTATTATAATCTTCCTCTCACAATAATGGCATGAGCCATACTTCGCCCAAAGTCTTTCGGATGGAGGAATGAGTAATTTTAGCTTCTCTTGCAACTAAATCTAAAAAAAAGAGCTGTTAGGTTGGAAAATCTATAAACAACTACCTAAGCAAAAATTAGGTAGACCCGCTAATGCAAAAACCTTCACAGGCATACTAGGCAAAAATTAGGGCCATAATAAAGTAAAAGTCAGTAACACATACTTGTAAGAGAAGTAAACTCCCAGTTACAAAATTGATGTCTCCTTTCGTTAATAAATCTAAACCACGGATGGTTTTAGCCAAAAAAATGCCAAAAGGATTATAGCTAGAGTATGTTGCAATTAGAAGGTGAAGGATTTTGAGATCACAACACTCATCATAGGAAGTAATGGCAAGCCAGCTTCCAAAAAGGCATAATAAGATACACTTCACCCATTCCATTGAGTCAATAGGGTTTTGATGGGCATGGTTTAGGATTGCTCATAAAGAAATCGAACCTACCCCTAGCACGATTTTGCAAGTCATAACCAGAGAAAAACCCAAAGCAAAAACAATATCTATAGGGTAGCAGTCCTCAAAAGAAGGTAAGGCTAAAGGGGTAGTAGGAGTAATTTTGTACTCAAAAATAATGGCGAACTCTTTCAAGGTTAGACAAATTTCTTATTGAGAAAAGATGAAAACATAAAAGACAGGGTCCTAGTACCACGCGGCAGCATTTAAGAGATTGGGGTCGATTCGAACCTTCCTCAGAAACCTAAGGGCAGAAAAAAGGGTGAGAATGGGGAAAGCCTAAGAGGCCTTTGATTCTAAAATCTTAGATAACTCTAGGCGAAAAGGAGACATGATAAAGAGTATAAGGTGAAAGAATAAAAAAAAAGGGAGTATTTATAAGTCAGAAATCCCATTCCTTTTCCTATCAGGAACATGAATCCAAAATATGTGAGGAAGTCTGCACGGACCTAGAGACAGCGCCATAGTCCATATGGATAAAGAGGTACATGTTCACACCATCTCCACACCAAGTCCATAACCATATTTGGGTAGTGTCTGCTCAAAACAAGTTGACCAAGTCCACCTAGACCGAAAGATTTTTTTAACTCTGTATAGATTAAAATACCTTAAGCTTATACAAGCATACAAAGGAAATTAAAACATCTAAGATTAATAAAATTTAAAGGTAAATGTGCTTGAAAGGAAAATTAAAGCATGCATACAGAGTTCAAAAATAAGGAAATAGGAATTGATAATTCATGTCCCTAGCTAAGGGAGAGGAGATGTCTCACATGCTACTTCACACATAAACAACCATAAAAAAAAAGAGAAAGAAAAAAAGGAAGGGGTGCCTCCTAGCCTACTCCTTAAAGTTGTCCTCTTCCTTTATATCCTCATCCTCAGAAGAGATTACAAACTTCTCGACCACTTTTTAGGCTCACTTTTCTCCAGGCCTCGTGCAGGGCAGTAACTTGTCTCGACAGTTCATTCTAAAGGAAAAGTGGGGGATCAATGTAACACACATGTAACATACATGACATGTATAACATAGGCATATAACATACATGACACATCATACATACACATGTAACATACACAACATGCATACATATGTAACATATATAATCTACATGACACGCACAGCATATATACACATGTAATACACATGACATGTATAATATGTACCAAATTGACCATGACAGCAAAGCTATTTACAACTAACACCCGGGTCTCATCTATCATGGCCCTCCTGAATGCCTTCACCACCTGGGCAGTCCTCTCCACAAGAGCCTTTTTCACCTGATCAGAGGAAAAAAAACATAAGGCATATGCAACAAGAAGATTCAAGTGATGCAAGTAGCAAACACAATGACCTTACTAGCATGGTGTTCCCAGGCTCAAAGGCTACTGGCCAATTCTCTTTTATGCAAAGCTTAGCAGAAGATAGCTCCCTATCAATGCCATAGCGTATGTAGCTTAACTCATCACTTTGCTAGACAAAGGCATCAGACTAATGGATAGACCTAAAGCTCCACCATGAAGAGGAAGAGGTGAAAACTAAGAGCCGGGAGAACTCGAAGCAATTTTAGGTCACTTCCTCGAAGAGGATGGGCCAGCCCCAAGGACAGTAGCAGGCTACAATGCCACACATGTAAGTTAAAACATGTCATGAAAAAGGAATCAAAAAGTAAGAAACTCACCTTAGGCATAAGAGGTCCTAATGTATAAGGGACCCACAAAAGTAAATGAGTTAAGGCCCAAGAAGTATAGCCCTCATCACTATCCTTTACTAGTGTAGCCCCTGAGATTCCCATAGTCATCCCTTGCACAAACTCTAGGTTGTCAATGTACCTCCCAAACAACATTGAGTCAAGAGGGTTTAAGGGAATGAGGTAGATGTTAGGAACATAGTGCCAGCTAACCACCCTTTCTCCTAAAAACTAGTAGTACGTCTCTAGAGTGGTTAGCAGTAGATGGTGGAAGGACAAATCCTTAATAAAGTTCAAAGGAAGAGGTAACTCATTGATGGGAAAGACTAACCAAGCCAAGTCAATCTGCAAAAGTAAACATCAATTAAGTGTGAATAAATAGCTAACAAATTTGTTTTGATTCGATATGTAGGAAATACTCACATCGGTCTATGCACGAGAGCTAAGGTACTATTGATGCTACATTAAGGAGGTTGTATTCCATGGGCCAAAGTTAGGTTGCACCCATTATCTATCACTAGATAGTGGCAGGGCACATCTAGCTCACAAGGGTGAGCCAACAAATAGAGCTCATAAGCCTACACCTAAAAACAATAAGAAATAAGGTCACCAATAAAATTCTAAAGAAAAGTGCACAAATAAAAAAGGGAGTAGCTTACCAAGGTGCTTAACACAAAGCTTTGAATGAAGTGGTGGCTTTTCCTTATCTACACGGCCATGTCAAAGCCCCAGAACATCTATCCTAGAGAAGAGCAGCACCAGTTCTAGCTGCCTATCTTGTCAACCTCCTTCAAGACTAGAAGGAAGCTCTAGCTCACAATACCATTGGCATTGGCGAATAAAGTGGTACCCATCAAATATAACACAAAATAGTGAGTGTACTGGTCCACCTCTATCTCATTCGAGGGCAATTCCTTCCCCCATCTCTCCTGTAGATTCATACAATGGATACTTCCAGCCCTATCTTAAGGGACGAACGCTAATAGTTCCTTCACCTCCTATAGCCTCAAATATAGATGTCGATAACAAGCTTTAAAGGCAATCGCATAGCCTCTATAAGGAGCCTCGGTGGTAAAGGCCTAGTCAAAGGGGTGATCATCACCTCATCGAAGGATAGATAAAAAGTGTTGGTGGTATCCATCCACTTATCTAGTAGTGCTCGTAAAGCTTGCAAATCACAATGAAAATCCCCGCCCACAAGATGATCGAGAAAGGTTTAGAAGCTAGTCAATAGAACTCTATTCTTTACCACCACCAATATGGTGGAATACCACTATTAGGGACTAGACAAGGTGCCCTCCCACTTAAGGCGCGTATGTAAAACAAACAAAATAGAATTCAATAAAAGTCTGCACAGACTAAAATTTTAAACAAAGGTCCACACAGACCAAGAAAAGCAGGCAAGACTAGTCCACACTGACCTTATTCATAGACACATAGAAGTCCACATAGACCTCAAACAGAGTCAAACATGGTCAAACATAAGTCTACACGAACTTCAAAAGGCAAAGCACCTAGAATAATCAAATAACAACTTCTATAGCAAGATAGAAAACTAAGTCCATGCAGATTAACTTTCCTAGAAATCTATGTCTACACGGACCTATCGTGCCCTAGCCTACTTAATTTACACGGACTTAACAAATAAGAGAATTTTCATAGCATGAAAACATAAAAAAAATTCAATCAAAATGGTCAAGAAACATACTGGAGATGGAAAACATACCTGAGGATACACTTTAGAGCAAGCATGGCATGCCAAATCTACCAAAATTGAGATTAGGTCACCAAACACCACGCCATTAACAGGCACAGCATTCCTAGGCTGATTGATGACAATAGATGGAATGAAGCCAATCGGAGTTGGCATAGAGATGTCCTCCGAATGAGGAGGAGAAGGCTCGGATCTTGCCCCTGGTGGATAGAAGATCATGATTAGAACCTCTTCACTATTAAAGGAAGATAAACTAGAAGCACTACCCATATAAAAAGCCATTTGTTGAGTCACCTGTTAAAGAGAAAAGAGTAGAGAAAGAAGACTAGCAAGGACATAAATGAGAAATAAGGGGGAAAAGGGATAGTTATATCTCTTATGTGATAAATTTATACGGACCTGGTGTTAGTCTGTATGAACCTCTTCCACATCAAGTCCATATGGACCTCATCTCGATTCATCCATGAGGGTCAAGAACAAAACATGTTCGCACGAACTCCCATTAAGATTAGTCTTCATGGACTATGACAAATAAAGTCCGCATAGACCTTTGACTACCAAAATTCAAAAAAGCCAAAGAAAAAGAAAAATGCCTCTCAAAGGTCAAACTTACTCTCTTCACAACTAAACTAATACTTCATTTCT
>CANXYI012042416.1:0-11880 GCA_948208565.1 Hura crepitans
TAATTAAAAAAAGAATACGGTTTTTTTAGCTTGACGGTTCTAAATTTGACGAATTTCTCATTCAAATATATGACATTGCTGATTCAACTTTTGTGCATAAT
The DNA here is from genome assembly GCA_948208565.1 of Hura crepitans. Lineage (NCBI taxonomy): Eukaryota > Viridiplantae > Streptophyta > Magnoliopsida > Malpighiales > Euphorbiaceae > Hura > Hura crepitans. The sequence goes on from CANXYI012042416.1 coordinate 102, forward strand.
TAATATTTAATTTCATTTACATCTTAGATTATATATGAGAAGGTATTTATAACGCTATTCGGTATATCCCAGGCGCATGGAATGACTTTGCACCCCTCCTTCTAGATGGTTACGAGTGGGCCCAGCGCGGTGAAGAACGGATGAGTTTTTTGCGGGTTGATGAGAATGTTCGGTCAAGGTTGGGGAAAAGGGGCAACCTCAATGCAAGTCAAATTACTTGACTTGACTTTTGCTGTTTTGCTAAAAATAATTATTTTTCTTTTTACACGTGTTTATATATAAATATTACGAAAGAAAAGAATATTGTATTTGAATTTTTATTTTTTATTAGGCTCTATACTAATTATTTTTGTTAATTTATTTTTCATTTTTAAAGGTTTAATAGAGTAGACTTGAGAGATATTTCATTTTGAAATAACAGTCATGATGGTTGATTTCAACAAAATAAAAATCAAAATTTGTAAGTGAAACACACAATATTTTCTTATAACAGCTATAAATTTTATTATACAAAAAAAAGGCAGACTTCATTATTAGATTCATAGAGAAAAAGAAAATGAGAATCCACCCTAATAGACTACAAATGGGCCAGGATAGGTGAAGCCCATTGTCTTATAGGCCTAATATACTACAGCCATTCATACAGTTTTAATATCCCAGGCTTGTTGAATCTAATATATTACATAATTAAATATATATATATATATTAAAAGATTTTAAAATCTAGCTTCTGCTTTGAGGTTAATGCAGGTAAGGGTAACCACATATATAATGAATGCAATTACTGATAAGGGATGCATAGTTATTGGCCTAATGGGTAAGAATTTGTGTTAGGTGTAATGTGGTTATCTTGTTGTCAAAATCATAGAGATAATATGGTTGCATGTATTAATGTGATTGTCTTGTTGTCTACACTTAGATCACATCAATTTAAAACTTGATTAGTTCAAATGTTATTATCATCATAGATTTCCATCTAATCTTATGTCAAGTTCTTGAATTGAGTAGCTAATCACCCTTAGTTCTTAAAATAAATGGAAAACTTAAATTACAAGAAATATCACAAGCATACACTGTTTCAACTCCTACCAATAACATTCTTGCACTCAAGTCTTTAAAAAGTTATTATGTATAAAAATAATTGATTCTTTCTTAACAATATAGGGTCTCTAGTTTTTTTTTTTTTTCAAATTATAAAGAATCGGTTATGCATTTATTGATGGTCCAAGCTGATTGAAAAAATTTGTGGATGAAGTAAGAATTAAATTTTTGATTAATTGAAAAAACAATAAGATATTTAATAATTGGATACAAGTGAGTCATGGAACTTATTCTTTATAATATAATGCTAACTTGAGGTTTTTCTAAAAGTGGAAATTGAGTGAGAATGTTCATCAATCCAATATCACCTCCATGACAATTATTAGATAGATTTATTCTATTTTCTGCCATGTCTTTTAGATGTCAATCTTCGAAATTACAATTAATATGGATTTGGAGATCTCCTTATTACTTCTAACCTAGCTACACCACCCCACTTCGGAATAATTAAATGGATAAAATCTTTAAAACTTATGATTTATGCATTTGAAAAGTATAATATAAATTACAGACAAACATTGTTTCAGGCTGTCACACTTACTTGTGCAAAACCAAACAGAATCATGCTTTCGTCTTACAAAATTTGATAAAAGATTAACATATAAGCCAAGTTACATATATTTACAACTTTCTTGGCCTTCTGCAATGGCTATTGAAAGAACTGCATTTCAGTAACCAGTTTCTGCTTTTTAATTTAGCTTACTACTATCCTATCAAACATTCTTGAATTTATTTATTATTTTTGAGGCAATTGTAATAGAATAGTTTGTCTTGTATCAATTTTATTATTTACTAAAAAGATTGAAATAGAACGAGCTCTCTAGTAAATTAATAAAAATCAAGTTGAAGGATTCAACTTGAGATATAAGGTTTTACGGGTTATTAGTGTTATTTAATGCCTCAAACTTTAATATCTGATTTTAAAGCTTTAAATCTATTGTCTGGGTCATAAGAATCTTGATGGAAATATTATTAATGATGTGAAAAGATATTTACATAAGAATTACTAACAATATAGTAGGAAATATATATAGTCCTAAATTAATTAAAAAATACTATAGAAAATATATTCCTATTTACATATAAACTCCTGTATACATAGCACTTCTTATTCAAATACCATGATCATAGAAATCTTAACTTAATATCATTAATGATATATCTATATAAAACTTCTTAGTCAATGATATTGCCTTAACAGAGGAAGTAGAAGCAATTGACTGTAATGAAAGTTTAAGTCAAATTAATGAACGTTCATATGCTCTATCAAAATTTATTAGATACTAAGATTAAAGGGACTGTTTCAAATAATAATAAAAATTGATTATAATATATTAAAAAAATTGAATTCGAAGCTCACATTTATTTTTTATATATAAAAGTAAATAAATAGAGGAACTAATAGGTTAAACTTAAAAACTAAGAAGCAATTTATAGTTTCATGAAATGGATAATGCAGAAAAATTCTAGGAGGATAAAAAAAATAATAGAGAAGACAAAAGAAAGAAAGAAAAGAAAAGTTAACGTGGTTGGTTATACGTCTCTTGTTGTATAGTTGAATGTGATTTATTGGTATAAGATTGGATAGGTGCGAATCAATTCATGGGTTGACTTAGGAGCTGATGGGCTCTTCCATTGTTAATCAAAGGAGATAGTTAAAGGCTGGATGTGATAAAAGCCACCACAAAAATGAGCAAAAACTAGAAAGGGACCCATCACATGTACTTTTCTGAAATTATTTTTTTGTTCGAGACTTATTATATTATTATTATTATTATTAACGGGAGAAAAATCTTAGGTGGGGTTGAAATGTTTTTATTCTATAGATTTCTATGAATAATTAAAGTTTTTATTTCTAAATTTTATACTTCTAACACGACAATTATTTTCAAGCTAAAATTTATTATTATTATTATTATTATTAGGTAGGTCTAACAGTTCTGTTTAAATCCAAAGGTTAAAATACTGTTACAGTTTAGCAGTTTCATTATATGGTTTTTTTTACAAATTAAATTGAGAATGTTTGGCTAATTGAATGAATTTGATCTTTAATAATAATAATAATAATAATTTACTTGAATAGTATTTAATATGGCTGCAAAAGTAGAAGGCATGAAATGTGGAGGAAGAAGTTGTTTTCATATATATATATATAAAACAATAAATGGCGGTAGGTCTGCTGTCATGTAAAGCTAAAAATGAACATCGGTATTTCTATCAATTAAATCAAGAAAAGCACCTCCTTATATACTTCAATTCTTTTATATTTTGTTTTTATATTAAAAGAAAATTTATACTATATTCTTTTATTTTCAATTTTTACCATATTAATTCTTTATCTAATAAAAACACAAGTTACTGATTTTTATACAATTTTTTAATTAACTTATTTGACAGAATAAAAACTAAATTTTATCTTAATCATGTAATTCAAATAAAAATTTAATGCAAGAAAATATAGAAATAAATTAATGCATAGAAGTACTTTTAATATATAAAGGTAAGAAATTCAAAGACGCGAAAATGTGTTTTGGAATTATCATACCATCGTCACCATCTTTACACCGATGGCTTCGACAGCTTCCGACACGAATTTAGGTTTGTTCTCGACCATTTTACGCAATAATTAGAACCTGCTGCCACGAGTTTTTCGTGTTGTTTTTTTTTTTCTTTTTAGGGATTTCTGAAGAAAAATATTCTCATTACACGTGTCTCAGCAAATACAATATTTGAAACTGTAATATTTTTTTTTACTCTATATCTAAAATTAATTTATTAGTCTTATTAATTTAATTCTCTTAATTCCTATTTTTTGATGGAGGATCATAGCAACTAAGGGAACATATCACATTTCTATGCCTTCCTATTTGAATAAAGTTGCTAAAAAATAGAAGAGAAAATTTAAAATACCATAATTTTATTTAACTAATAAGAGATAGTGTTTATCGACTAGTTATACCTAGAATTTTAGACCAATATTTTGCATTTGTAAGTAAATACATACCGACTCATTTTTTCCACAGCTATGAAATTTTATAAAAAAATGTAATTAATATAAACAAAAAAACAAGATTATCATTTCATTTTGATCCATCTTAATCCATATAATTATTGATATATAAATCAATACCCGTATAAAAAATTGTTTATATATATATATATATATATATATATATATCTGGAGGATTAACTCTAGACAACCATGCTCCAAGCTTTTGTAATCAAAATAAGAAATAATGTCATAAAACTCACGGTATTATAATACATAAATTAATAAGTGTATGTTCATTCTTATGTAACGTTGGAAAAAAAATAATGTTAAGAAAAAAATTCATTCTTATGTTAAAAAAAAAACTACGAATTGAAAGAATTAATAGGAACCCAAAAATGCCAAATTCTAATATCACAATCCAGACTACCACTGTAAAGCAGATAAGAGGTACCAGAATGAGAAGCGTCATCATCATCAGTACCACCATTATTAGGAGCATTCGAAGCTTCAGTAACAGCCAAGCACTTCACTGGTTTTCTATGTCCTTCGAGAACACCCAAACATGAATAACTCATCTTCTCTATTCCTGTTCTCCTCCAGATCCTAACTGTGTTATCAGCTGATCCACTGCACACCAAATCTGACACCACTCCCAAGCACAGAATTGCCTTTTTGTGCCCTCGAAGTGCACCGGCCACCACCATGTCTCCCCCTCCGCCCCCATTATAATCCTTCTCCCATACAAGAATTGACCGGTCACAAGCACCAGAGTACAAAACAGACCCATCAGGACTTAAAGCTAAAGCATTAACAGCTGACTTGTGTCTCTCCAGCGTTGCCACAAATCCGTGCTTTTTCTCTCCTCTCTGTTTCTTCCAAACTTTAATTTTCTTGTCGGCGGAGCCCGTGTAAACAAACCCATCATTTGACAACACTAAGGCGTTAATTGCATCGTCATGTGCTTTAGCGACTGACTCCAAACATCTAAAATCCGAGGTTCGCCACACCTTGAATGTCCTGTCCCATGAAGCAGAGAATAAAAGAGACCCATCTCTTGATATTGCTAGTGCCGTTACAGTGTCCACATGGTGAACCCACGTGCATTTCTTGTGCCTTCTTATTTGTACATAGTTTTTAGACGAAAAAAATCTCAAGAAACGATCGTTGATAGTAGGAAGTGTAGCTATACAATCTAACTTCTGGTTCACAAAATTATCAATTCTCCATACTCGAATCTTGCAATCCTGATGAGCACTAAAAAGCTTATCTTTTATAATAATTAAAGACTTCACAGCTCCATTATTAGTTACCATGCTGCTACTTGTATTTGAATGTTCACAAGGATAGTCTTGGCTCCATGCTCGTATTTCGCTGTTTGAAGAGCCGCTGTAGAGCAACTTTCCAGCGACAGCAAGAGAGCAAAAGTAGGAAGAGTTGCCTCTAAGAGTGGCATGGCAATGGTGGCGGACGGCGGAGCTTTGCTGATCAAATAGTGGAGTAAGGGGAGGAACGGATGGTAGGCTTGGCTGAGAAGAGAGAGAAGAAGAAGAAGTGGACGATTGTAAGAGGAGAGGATTGGAGTGAGATTTGGATTCAATGTTTGTTGAACAAGGCAATGGAAATGGAAGAAGCCCCATTTTTTGGATTTAAGTGAGAAAAAGATGAGGAGATAAAAGCATCTAACATTAATATATAGAATAATATATATGGGAAAGAACAGTGTAAGTACTAATAGTATGATTATGAAGTTTACAACACATTGAATATGAGATAGGCTTTTATCAAATAATAATAATAATAATATGGGATAAATATTTAAATTCTCTTTGGGAGTTGAAGCACACCTTTAGTCATGTTATTCTATTTAAATCATTAAATTTGAAGGACAATATTTCATCAAATTACTTCACAATCTCAAAATTTTAATCATATCTTTTAAAAATATCATTAGTTAAATACCGATTATTAATTTGTTACTTCAAATAATTTTATGTATAAAATATTTTTAAATATTTTAAAAAGAGCATTTTATGTACTCATTTATGGATTTATTTAATATAAAATTTATATTAATTGAAGTAATCATTCTTAAATATTTGGAGTGTAAATAGTGCAGAAGGACAAAGAATGTTTATAATTTAATAACTATTATTTTTATGCCAAATTTATGATGTGTAGTGAAAAGAAAAGCATATGGTCATGCAAATTATATAGCACACTTTGTAAAAGAATTAGGCTTGTGATGATATTAGCCTTACTGGTTAGAGATTAGGCTTTGTTAGCCTCCGTTGATAAGCCTAATTATTACTATCACTACAATAAAATATGTGTTTAATGATGATTTCAATTTACATTTAATGATAATTATTAGTAAGTAATCGGTTTAATTTAAAATTGATCAAATTAAATTAATTGAAATTTTGACTAAAAAAATCAAATAAATCAAAGTTGATTTTCCAAATAAACCAACTAAAAATAGTTCATTTGTTAGTTTGATTTTCTTTCAATTTGGTTTTTCATCCTCATATTTTTTTTTCAGTATCCTTGTACATTTACCAACTTCTTTTTAGAAAATTTAGCGCCCTTAAAAGGATGAGCGTATGCATTGTTAAATTTTCGCGTTCTTTAAATAATTGTCGGAAAATCCACTTTAATTTAAAATAATAAACTCCCAAATTTTGTGGAACTCTCTTGAAGATTGTGAAAATGAACTCATGCATTCCATGTAAAGAAAACAATGTATATATATATACACATTACAATGGAAGAAAAGAAAGTAACGTAACTGACTCTAATATAACTAACCTAACAGTAATGTAACTAACTCAACTAACTGAATAAATATTTGTTATTCAGTTTGAAAAGCCTTATCACACCCCCCCTGTAGTGTAAGCTGAGGAGTATAAATATCTAAGACTCCCAGCTTGGAGATAAAAGAGTTAAAGGTAGAAATATGACGAAGTTTAGTAAAAAAGTCTGCTAATTGGTTGGAAGAAGAAACTGGTAGAAGGTTGAGGAGCTTTGTCTAGGAGAAGATTTGATGTAGCATAAAGCTCGGTGAGTAACCTGAAGATGATGATTAATGGGATGGCCAAAAATTAACTTAGATAGTGAACAACAAAGCTCAAATCAGGTCGAGTATGAGTAAGATATAGTAATCTGCCAACCAATTATAAGTAAGAAGAAATATCAAATAGAGAAGAAGAATCAATGATTAGTGCCTTTTAAGGGAATCATGGGTGTTGGAATTGGTTTTGAGTCTAAAAACCTGTGTCAGCAAGCAACTCTAGAGCATATTTACTTTGTGAAAGATGAATCCCTTTTATTGATTGTGTTATTTCAAGATCGAGAAAGAATTTGAGAGGACTAATGTCCTTGATTTGGAACTCCTGATATAAGAAAGTCTTGACTTCAGTAATGGCAGTCATATCATGACTAGTGATGATAACATCATTAACATAAATGAAGAGAGCTATAAAGCCACTAGGTATGAATTTGAGAAAAAGAGAAGGATTTGAGAAGGACTGGGTAAATTGGTGTTGAATAAAAGCAAAAGTCAATTTGACATTCCATTGTCTGCTAGACTGCTTAAAACCATACAAAAACTTCTAGAGCTTACAAACTTTGCCTTGTGGAACTAAAAGACCAGGAAGAGGCAACATATAAACTTCTTTAAGTAAATCCCCATAAAAAGAAGTATTATTGATGTCCAATTGTTCAAGGAATAGTTGAGCTATTTCAAGAGCCAAAAGAAAATAAATTGTTGTCATTTTGGCAACAGGAGAAAAAGTCTCCAAATAGCCAATTCCTTCTTACTGAGTGTATCCTTTGGTAATAAGCTAGGCTTTGTATCGATTAACAGTACCATCAGCCTTGTGTTTGACTTTAAAAACCCATTTACAACCAATAGGATTCTTCCCAAATGGTAAGTCAGTTAATGTCCATGTTTGGTTTGAAGAAAGAGCATTGAGTTCAATATCCATGGCCAACTGCCATTTTGGATCTTTAATAGCTTGATTATAGGTTTTGGGTTCTTTATGAGTAAGAAGGTTCATTGCAAAAGCTTTATGAGAGCTAGATCAAGAATTATATGATAGATGATTGTGAAATGGATATGGGGTGGTTGGAGAGAAAGAAGAAGGTGAAAGAGAGTGTAGAGGTTGAAAATGGTGGGCTAAAAATAATGATAATCTTACAAATAAGATGGAGGTCTAATGACTCTAGTAGAAGTGCAGGTTGGAGAAACAAAAAGAGTAACAATGGGATTGGAAAGAAGAATTGGACTATCAAAAACATGACTATGTAAAATGGTAGATGTAAACGGTGCTGGTTGTGTAGGCAATAAAGATGTAAGAAGAGGAAAAAGATGCTCATGAAAGATAACATCTCTAGATAAAAAAATTTTGATTTGAGGCTAGATTCAGAATCTTATAGCCTTTAGCACTTGGATGAAAACCAAGAATGCACTTCATTACTCATGGTTACAATTTACTTTGACCAGTGGTAAGAGTGGAAGAATAACATAAAAAGCCAAAAACTTGTACATGACTTAAATCAGAAGCAGAGCCATATAGAATTTGGTAAGGATTGGCCTTATTTAATGTGGGCAACCTGTTGATGAGATAAATAACATGAAGAAGTGCATCACTCTAATAACCATTAGACAGATGGCTATGGAATAATAAAGCTCTTGTAACATTTAAAGGGTGTTGATGTTTTCTTTCAACGATACTGTTCTACTGGGGGGATTCCACATAAGATGTTTGATGGATAATAGCATGGGCAGCATAAAAGTCTGGCCAGTTGAACTCTTGGCCATTGTCAAAGCGAATAACTTTGATCTTGGCATCAAATTGTGTGAGGACTAAAGTATTGAACTTGAGTAAAGAGTCTCTAACTGTTGCCTTTGATTTGAGAAGATATATCCATGTAAAGTGAGATTTATCATTAACAATAGTTAAAAAATATTTATATCCATGAATAAAAATAGAAGTTGGACCCCCATATATCAAGATGGACAAGATCAAAAGGTTTATTAGAAGTAGATATACTGACAGAATAACTAAGCTTCTTTTATTTAGCCATAGGACAAATATCATAAACATGATTAGAGAGACAAGAAATGTAAGGGAAAGTCTGTTGTAGGACTCTTATTATGTGTTTGGATGGATGTCCTAAATGATAATGCCATACACTAAAAGCTTTGCAAGTAGAAAAACAAACAGAAATAGAATGAAGAACAATTGAATTGATCCGCAATTGGTATAATCCATTCTAAAGATCAGTTGAACCAATAGTCTTTTTACTAGTCAAATCTTGTATGATACAATGTGTACCAGTAAATAAGGCATAACAATTAGAATCTATAGTAAGACTACCAACAACAATGAGATTGTAAATGAAAGAGGGGACAATAAGGACATGGTGCAATAACAACTCAAAAGAAAGAAAGATTGTCCCTATGTGAGTAGTTGCAGTAGTAACACCATTAGGTAATTTGACAATGTAATTGATGACTAATTTGCAATCATGGAAAAAAATAAGATCATATATAATATGATTAAATGTCCCAGTATCTATAATCCATAACCAATGAATCAAGAGGAAGAGAAGTAGAGAGATAAACACCCGTAATAGATACAAAAGCAGATGGTTATTGTGATGTAGCACACTAAGAGGCGGAAGTGGCATTGGCAAAAGCCATATGTATAGAAGATGACACATCACCAGGGGATGTGGTCAAAGAAAGAAGTTGTAGGCATTGTTGTTTAGTAAAAGGATATGGTGCAAAAGTTGCAGACTCATTTGGAGCGCAGAAAAGCGTAGAGTCATGATTAGCAAGATCTTTCTCAGTAAGTTGTACATGATTGGCATGTGAAGTCTGATTTTTGCCTTTAGATTTGCTAATGTAACCTTGTGGATAAACATGCTTTTTAAAGCATTTATCAACCGTATGACTAGTGTACTTGCAATAGGAACATATAGGTTTGCGTATATCATGGGACTTCCCATCATCTACATTACTAGACTTTCTTCCAAAAGTAAATGAATCGTGATTATTTTGTCTAACAGTGCAAGCAACAGATTCAGTGTAAACAATGGATTTGGAACCTAATAGCTGGCCTTCATGTTGCACAGCTAAGGAAAAAACTTTATTCAAGTTAGGTAAGGGTTTCATCGATAGAATTTGAGAACAAATTGTTGCAAAAGAGTTATTAAGGCCATGAAGAAACTTAATGACTTAATCTGCTCACTAATAGCCATACACCACGCTAAGAGCATTATAATGGCATTGTTAACGTAAATTATAAAGCTCGTCCCAAAAAAGTTTGAGATTGGTGAAGTATTCACTAATAGATAAATCACCTTGAAAATATATAGCAATCTCATATTGTAAATTAGCAATTCTGATGCAGTCACCACGAGCAAAGTGATCGATGAGATCCTTCCATATGTCTGTAGCTTTGTCAAGCCAATTGATGATCTGTGCAATACTAAGCAAAATAGAATTGATTATCCACTAACATACAATGACATTACAGCGTTCCCATGCTGTATAGGTTACATCTATGGCTAGAGGAACTTTGATTGTTCTATCAACAAAGCCATATTTATTGTTCGAGAGAAGAGCTCAACGCATAGATCTGTACCAAGAGTAGAAATTATGGCCTTCTAATGCTAGAGACATTAGAGCTAATGAAGAATTTTCATTAGCATGAAGGAAAAATAGATTATTGAACAAATTTTCCATGAGGAAGAAAAGAAAGAGAGTGTTTGTTTTTTTTGAGAAAGGAAGAAAATAGTTGGAAAAGAAAAAAAAATAAACAGAAAACTCTAGAAAGAAAGCTCTGATACCATGTGGAACTCTCTTATAGATTGTGAAAATGAACTCATGCATTCCATATGAAAAAAACAGTGTATATATACACATTACAGTGAAAGAAAAGAAAATAATATAATTTATTCTAATATAAATAACCTAACAACAATGTAACTAACTCAACTAACTGAATAAATATTTGTTATTCAGTTTGAAAAGCCTCATCAAATTCGGTGTCATAGTTTTTTTTTTTTTTTGAAAAAACCCCAAAATAGTGATGCTTATGCTTTGCATTTGGCAAGTATTTTCAACCGCTGAAAAAATTAATTATAATAGATTTGCATAAAATTAGATGCCTAATAGATTTCTATTTTCTCTAATTTAATTATTTTTTTATATTATATTTTATTCCCCTTTTCAATAATTCTAGCATTTTTCATAACATTTTCACCCTTTTACGATTGATTTTATCTGTCATTGAACTGTTTTATTTTCACAATGTAGAATGATAAATTTAATTAAATCATATAGAAATGTATTTACATATTTTATTCACTAATTACAAATAACCCAAATAGTACAACAGAAAATTAAACGATATTTACCTCGTGAAAAAAAAAACAATCTTTAAGGAAAAAAAAAAGAAAATAGAAGTGATCCAACAATGTACAAAACTATAACTCTAAAGAACTTAACTCGAATTTAAAGTTCATTTTAACTTGTCTTATACAAAAATAAATAAATAAATACATACGATTCCAATTATTTATAATAAATAGAGACATCAGACATAACAACATATTATTATTATTAAGAAAATTTTGAAAAATAATCAGCTAAAGAAAAAAATTAAATTTTGTATTTTC
>CANXYI012042418.1:0-13384 GCA_948208565.1 Hura crepitans
ATATTTATTTTCTTCTTCTTCATATGGTATATGATAAATTCATTATGGTGTTTATATCGGTGTGATTTCATTTATTCTATGTATTAGCAAATCTATAAGTATATATCAAGAAAAATTAAACATATACTTATATGTTAAGAAAGTTCTAATGTATACCTTTATACTTAGAAAATGATACAATTGATTTATAAGTATTTGATTTCATAAATAACATATACATATTTTTAATTTCAATTATTCAAAACCTTATAATTTATTCTATGTCAATCTATTCAATTCTTTTTCTTTTACATTTATACAACCTCTTGTATTCTACTTGTAACCATATATCTATTTTGTTCCATATTCTCTTATCATTATAATTTATTATAAACTCTCACATTCATTCCTTTACAAATTTCCTATGCATATACTTGTTATCTATAGAACCTCTAATTAACCTCATAAAAATTTTCTTTTTAACCTTTCAATCTCATTCTTTTGTTTCATTACATACTATGTTACATAACATTTCTTTTATTCTTCTATATTTCATTAACCTTTCATTATTTTTCTATTTATATCTCTTCATACATGATTAATCATTTATTCCAATAAATCCCTCTTTAATTCTAATATCTAAATATTTACTTCTATTATTTTGTAATCATATTCATATGTGTGAATTCCTATTTACTTATTTTGTGTGGATCTTACCTTCCCATTTGATCTCTTACTCCTTTTTATATGGCCAATTTAATTTATAACCTTATCCTTTTATTTACATACATATTCTTTACCTTATATCTTATACATTTTCCTTTAATTTATTCACTTTCTATTGCACTTATTTGCATGTTTCATCTTATACCTATAAGTATTAACATTTACTTTAACTACCCTATTTGTTGAAACCTATTACAATTATTTCCACATGTTATACTTTCTCTCTTATACCTATACATTTTAAACTATCAATTATCATTATGTGTATACATAATAGTTCTACTTATTTAAAAAACATTAACATTTTATATATAATTTATTTTACTTTATCTTTAGTAAATAATTCCATTTATTTATTTACTTTCAAAATTTTATATCTAGTCAACATATATTACTTTTTTCTAAATCTCTTATTAGCTAAACCTTTTTATCATATACATATGGGCATACATTTTTTTCCTTCTCATATAACTATACTTTTTAATTATATCGTACCTATTTTTCTTATATACCAATTATACCGTATTCTTTTATGACATGTCATTTTTTTTTCTTTCTATTCTTTGATAGTTCTTAATTTGCTTTCCTTATTATTTGATTAACTATGTAATTTAACTCATATGTAATGTGTCAAAATTATCATTATCTCTACATCTAAAATTTTAACCATGAGTTATTTTTTCCCTTAGATTTATCATTTTCAATAATGTGCTCATACGATACATTATCTGTTCATTTTAACATCTAATATTCATAACAATTCTAATCATACAAACTAATTTCATCTCATACATAATTTTAGTTCTCTCATTTAGCTACCTATACATATTGAATTCTTATTTCTATGCCATTTAACCATCATGTAATCAGTGCTTTTATTGTCAATAAATATATAATTACTCTTAAATACCCAAATCTCTTTCTCATTTAACCATTCACATAATTCAGCCTATAAAAGATTTTATGCTTCAAGTCTCTTTTCATAGGTTACTAACTTCTAATGTGACACCCCTTACTAAATTCCTAAAGAAACCTAATGAGTGGTGCACTTCCCGCCAGGTCACCCATCCTAAAATTTCTCCTAGGATCATTCATTTAATCTTTACTAATTTCTCTCCATATCCTACTATCTGACTCCAAAATCACTTTGCTTCAGTTCCTATGGTCTATTTAGGTTAGGATCAATGTGATCTAGTTATTATAGAGGAAATCTATTAACACTCAAATTTCACCTAAAAATTCGGTAGCATAACGGCTGCCCCGGTCCTAACCCAAAATTTGAACAAGCTTGTTTAAAAACTTCTATAAGTAATCCACAACACTTAGACCCATCTGGTCCCCCATTCTTAGCCTATCATTATCATCTAATACACATCAAACATAGGCCTCAGGCCACAGATCAACATGGATAAATATATAGCCTCAGGCTTATATAAACATAAATATATTCATTCATTCACGTAAGAAGAAATATAATCACTTAATTTACATTAGTAAGTTATATTTCCTCAATTACATTACATCTCAAAGCCTAAATACATTTCTTACCCATTTTCCACCTAAGTACATGGATAACATATCTGTACAATAGTCACATCGAAGGTTTTCACTTGTATCCTTTAAAGCACTGCCATTACACTTTATCAAGTAGGACCTACTGTGGTGTACTTGTGCACCAAAATTGGTATGCTGAGTATACTAGATACTCAGTGGTGAACTTAAAGTAGTTTAATCATGGTGTAATATTATTAACTTACTTATGCAATTAAAAGTATAATTTTACTTCATTAAATATTTTAATTATTCACTTAGGTGCCAAATTACTAAATTACCCCTAAGGTATTTGTCTAGTCTAGAAATAACATTTTTGACTCGAATAAATCATTTAAGACAAGTATTATTATTTTTAATTAACATGCTTTACCAAAAATTTCTTTATTCTTCTTTTTGTGGAAAATTTACCAAAATGCCTTTTGACTGTATTTTTACTATCCCCTAAGTAAAAGTCCTTCAATAAGCTTAAACTTCAATCTTAATAATCATTCTGCCTATTTCTTAACTTATTTCATTGTAACTGATTTGGCAAATCTGTGCAAAATGTTTAAATTGTCCTTTTGCTTATATCTTGTCAAACTCAGGAATTACTATTTCATTACGCTGAATTTATATGTTTATACTCAGTTCGGTCATTTACTTAATTTAATTCTCTTGCCTAACTAGGAAGATGACATTTTAAGACACTAGATCTAGAGGGATAATAAACTAGTGCAGTGGTTCCCATTCTAAACCTATGCTGTTGCACCAGCATGTGTACCATAATGGAGATTAGCCATAGCCTCCCCAGACACAATAAAAATAATTGAGTGGCATAATGGAGAGCAGCCTATCGGTCTCCCCAACCATAAATGAGTAACTTGTCACATAATGGAGATTAGTCTATAGGCCTCCCTAGTCACCAATGATCATTAAGAACTGGGTGACATAATGGAGATTACTCCGTAGACCTCTCCAGCCATTAACTAATAGCTATAAAACCCTAAGTTGACTGGTTAATCAATCCAATAGGTGTCTAACTAATGGGCCAAGTAGCTTAATTTAAATTTATTTATTAGCCAAAATTATTCTTATAATATTTAAGTCTAAAAAATAGATAGTTAAAAGTTTTATCTAATACTTTAAAAATTTACTTAGACCGGTATGGCTGCTTTTTGGCTCTGTCGGGTAAAATTCCCTAAGAAAATTTTACTATGTTATGATCAAAATCAAAGTATCTTAGGTTATGACTTATTATAACATTTTCACTTGAAAAGTCAATACTTTTTGGTCCAGTGACATTTTTGGTTCAGGTAGAGGTCACTGGATAGTTTTAGGTCATTTTGACCACTTTTGGAAATCAATTTTTTGGGACTATTTTAAGTCCAAATTAAGCTTAGTTTTCAATTTCTTTTTAGTATTTTACTAGGTAGTAGGCGAATTGTAACTAGGCCAAATCCATAGCCAAAATATAGGCATCAAAGCCATTGAAACTAGGCCACTTCATGGCCAAAATCTAGGCACAAATGCCATCTTTGACTAGGCCAATTCCATGGCCAAAACATGGTTTAATTCTAGCCTCTCAGAGGCATACCTAAGGTTTAATTTATTAGCTTATTTGCAGTCACTTTTAGGTCATAATTTTAAGCCTTAAATACATATTTTAGTCCAATCTTTCTAGCAAAATTTAAGGCACATTTTCTAAAGTGTATATTACTATATTGACAAGTTACATACTTAGCTAATTCCATAGCCATTTCATGCCAATAATCAAGCTATAGTAATGCACTTAATTTAACACATAACAACTTAAAGTTTCAATCAACATGCCATGAATTGTTCTTGGGTACACATAGGAAATTGACTCAGGGTCCATTCCTTGACACATAATAGCATTATTCAATTCCATTTACATACCATGAACTAAATTAAGGGCATAAACATCTCAATTTAGACCAATAAAGCTAAAGCACAAAACAAAATCTATAAAACTACCCATAAGCACACTCTAAATCAATCTTAGGTAGCAAATTACTCAATCACATAAACATAGGCAGCAAATTCCAGCAAGCATTTTAAGCTAAATATGCAAACACTTAAGAACACAGTTTCAATTTTACCAAACTTTTAACTTAACCAACATAACAAATAAAGGAATCAACCTTAGATTTACACTTCTAACCATCATAACTCAAGGATTACTAACCTAGGCACCCATACACATGAAGAAAAGGCATTAAGTTCACTTACATGTCTCTTTAAAGGTCCCATCCTCATCTAAGTCTCTATTGCTAGCCTAATTCTAGCAAGCAATGGTGACTTTATCCTCTTTTTGTGAGCATCTAAATGCCCTCCAATGGCCACCAATCCCTCACAAACACCACCATAGGGATGTTAGCTAAGATTTACATCACAAATCACACAAAAAGCCTAAGAAATGGGGGAGATACAGCCATAAACTCAACTTGGTGCCATGGTTTAGGACTGTTCTGAACCAATCACCTTGTTTGATTTCTTTCTCCCAAACCATAGCTTTTTTTGGCTTGATTCTTTTTATTGGTCCTCCCTAACATCCTAAAGAATTTTTTCCCATAGAATCACTTCATTCGGCCATCGAAGAAGAAAGTTATGGCCAAAATATAGAGGAGGTGGCATCTAGAATTCTGGGCATAAAGGAGGAAATGAGCAAAATGAGTTTTTGTTCTTTACAAGTGGAAATCCACTTATACCATGCCCTTTGTCATTTGGCAAGGTTACTTAGCCACTTGGCATTGTTGTAAGTCCTTTTTAACACCTCAAAATTCTCCTCGAACTTCCCGAACCATCCCAATTTTTTTGGGAAATTTTAAAAATTCATAAAAATTCACTCAAACCTCTAAAAATTACACCTTTTATTTTAAAATTCCTATTTCAATCACCTATACCTACTCATAAATTTTTGTGGCCAAATTCCATTGATAGGATAGTTTTCTCACTACTTTAATTTGCGTGCCAACCTAAAAAATTACTAGATTTTGCAAATGACCTTCGATTTCAAAAATTCTTTCACCATTAGATTTAGTGTGATTTTCTAGCTTTAGGGTCCACTATTTTTCGGTGTGTCCAAGCACATCCCGAGTCAGTCCTGACCCAAAAAGTTTTTATTGCCTCGATGGGTAGCTTACAACTTGCAATAAATTGTTGGTTTTACTAAATTTTTTTATTTTGCCTTTTTCATCTAGTTAAAGCCCCTCAAAGTTTCACTACTTGTGCCATTGCCTTGGTCCATGTGCAAGTGACCCACACCTTGGGTGCCCCGGACCCTATGGCACTATTCCTAAAGGCTCAAAATGCAGGTATTACATCTAAACTTCCTAAAATAGTTCTAATAATAGCTTCCATCCATCCATTACTTCAACTCAATGGTGACATGAAAAATTATAATTTACATTACATAAATTCATGCTTAAACCATAACTTAGAATACACATACATCTTTAAATGCTCATATCTACTAAAACTATTTCCTTTTCTCTTAAATTTCATCATTCCATCACAAATTCCTTAAGTTCCATCAACTTTATAATCATCTTTCCTTACATAAAATCCATAAAAAAATAGCATTATACATATAATCTCAACATAATTACACAAACCATTACCTATACCTCAATGAATTTCATATAAATCACTTGATTTAATGACTTACTTGCCAACTTTGGATTGGTCTTTAACACCTATCTTTTGTCTCTTTTTTTCCTCTAATTCCCTTCTCTTTTCATCTAACTTAGAGAGACTAGTGTGTTAAAAAGCAACCTTTCTTGTATGGTATTGGTGATTATTTGGTATCATATAGTTAAAAGAACTAGTGAAAAAAAGTGAAAGAGTTTTGGCTAAAAGAGGGAGATGATTTATTTCTTCCTTTTATGTTCATATTTTTAATTAAACAAAATTGCTTTTATATTTACTAATGGATAATTATGATTTATTTGGTTAAATAAATTTAGTGGTTGAGATTTAGTAGGTTTTCATATCCACTTGAATATTTGTGCCATCATTTATTATTTATGACATATTTTAGTCACACTTGGATGACCTAGATTTGCTTGATACTATTTAATCTAATGGTGGATATTATTCCCTACAAAAATCTAATCATATTATCTTATAAATATTCATTTTCTTGAATTTATTTCTCTAATTTTTTTCTAATAGTTCCCATGTCATAAAAAATTTAGGTCACATGATTTCCATGTTCCTTGGATAATTTTACTATCAGGATGTGTGTTTTAAAATTTTTTGAGCATATTTTTTGAATTTTTATTTTTACTCTAAATGATTTACTATTCACACCCAAATGTAATCTAGAATTGTTTTTGATTTTTAACCTATTATACAACCTGAAATTATTCTGAAGTTACACCATAATTCATCTCATAATTTATACCATCCATCGATTTGGTCAACTTCACTCAGGTCCAGAAAGCATTATTCATGACTTGATGTCACTCTTTGTCGAGACCATTTCACATGTCATATGCATATGCTTCACCCATGTACACATGTTCCATTCATCTCTTGGCTACCAAATACATGTTTACAATTTTGTCCCTAACTTTCTCATGTATTTCCCATTTTGCCTTTTGGTCATTTTTCGCTCAGTTATTCACACTGACCAATTTTACACGATTGGTATGTCCATTTAATTCCCCAATTTTTTCTCCAAATTTTAATTCTATCTTTGAATAAATTAGATTAAATGTTGGGGTGTGACATCAGTTTAAAGCTAAGCTAAGCTTGTAACGACTGTAAGTCGAGGCTTTATGAATATTACCATTGAGATTCAGGAAGTGTACTCAGAGTGTGAGGTCACCTTCATGAGAATTGAGATAGGGTGCACTATTCATGAAATTTTGACTAGCAATAAAATGATGAAAATGACTTAATTTAAAAATTTAGCAGAACCAATAAATTATTTTAGGCCAAATCTAGTGGGTTGTAGGCTCTGACGGACTTGGGCTAGGAATGACTTGGGATGTGCCTAGAAAAACCTAAAAAGTACAGTACTCTAAGGGTTAAAAATTTCCCTGAGGCCATTAGTGAAGGAATTTTAAAATTCTGAGGTCATTTACTATTTTTCTAAAATTTGAGATTTGCATGTTAATCGAGATAATTAGTTAACTATCATGCCGATGGAATTTGTTCGTGAAATTTTATGAGGGCCTAAATAGGCTTAATTGAGGATTTTTAAAATAAACATAGTGATTGTTAGAGGTTTGAGTGAATTTTAAAATTTTCCCAAAATTTCAGCTGAAATTGAGCATTTATGGGAAGCTAGGGTGACATGTGTCACCACTTGAGCTATCCATAGACACTATAAAACCCCCTCATGCCACCTAGACTTCCATTTGGCAATGTCCACTCACCCTTCCACCATTTTCTGCTCTCTTTCTTCTTCCTCACCTGACACCACTCCTCCCTCTCTCCTCTATTTTCAATGCTTTTCAAGGTTAATTCAAAACCAAATTGTCACAAAAAAATTCCATTTATGAGTTAAGAATTGGTCTTTAAAGGTTTAGGAGGCCATAAACAAGCCTAGAGTTCAAAAAAATTCAATGAATCCTAAGTGTACATAAAAGGGAGCTTGAAAAACAAAATTTGTGTGTAAGTATTTTTCTTCACTTTTTACTTTATTTCCTAGGGGATTCCATCATCCTAAAACCCCTTATATTCATAGAAATTCAATTAGAGGCTTGTGGAATTTTTAGTGATTTTTCTAAGCCAAATCTGTGGGTATGTAGGCTTAAGGGAGAATGAGATTCAACAAGGAGATTAAGGGTTCTAAAGGGTGATCAAGGCTCTATTTCAAGAGTAGGTATATGAATTTAATGTATTTAAGGCATGCCATGTTTAATTCATGGGTAAATGGTCTGAGAATTATGTACGAAATTCAAGGTTAGGGCGGTTAGTTCATTTGTATTTAAGAATTAAGCCTATTTTAATATTAATTCCATGAGAAATGAATGATTTATGGGATGTTTTAATGGAACAAGTGCATGGAAGGGTATGGCCTCACTTTGGCCAAAAGGTATGTGTATGGGTTTGTATGGTGTTAAGGCATGTGTATGTTTGGTTTGTGATAGCCATTGATCTGTATGCTATAGGATTCAATGGTTTGTGTATGTGTATAGAGAGAAAAGGCATGAGTATGAGTGGTACTTAATGTGGTCAACAGGTGTGAGTGTGGGTTATGGCATGTATGTTGTTTGTTTAATGTGGCCATTATGGTAGAATTTGGGTATTAGCATAGAAATGGATGTATGAGTGGTGAATAGAGGTGAAAAATGCATGTACATCTGCACAACATGTGTGGCTAAGGCAAGTATGGGTTGTGTGATGACATAACATGCATGACATGAGGTATATGCATGTATACATATGCTAAAATGATGATATAGGATGTGTATGTGTGATAACTTATGGCAAAATGCATGTGTATGGCTATAAACAAGATATGGTCAAGAAAATGTATGCTATAGGGTAACATGATAAGCATGGTATGATATGGTAAGTAATCTGCATGTTTGGCATGATAACATAAGCATGTGATGCATGGCATGAATTATATGTAATCATGAATAGAAATATGGCATGTAAAATGGTAAGCTTAGTGTTAAAAATAGGGCAAAGAATTGTTGTATAACATGGCTTGAAAATGGACTTATAAGGCATAAGCCAAAGTGACCTAAAAATGGCATAAACTTAAGCTAGTATTTGAGTAATATGTATGATAAATTGGAATAGCATTTTAAGCCAAAGTTAATGGCATTATGAGATGTATGATATGAGATGATATATGGCCTATAATGGCAAGTGAATTAGTGGCATTATGAGATGTATGACATGAGATGATATGTGGTCTATAATGGCAAGTGAATTGGCATGAAGTGGTGCCCAATAACTTGTGGCTATGAGCTTGTTACAATGTACGAAAATGGAAAATGGACCTATAACTGTCCTATTAAATTGACTAATTAGAAATTAAGCTATAAATATCATTTGAACTGCATGTAACTAGACCTAGATTTGTGGCATGTGTTGGACTAAAATTAGACTTATACATACATAGTAAAATGACCTAAAATTGATGTTTGAAAATGACCTATAACTATCCAGTGGGAATAAAATGGACCCATAACTCTCCAGGTCAAAATTTGATTGTGGAAATAAATTCATCACTGACTATTAATGGATTATAAATATCATAAAATGATGATCTATAAGTAAATAGACATAAAATAAAGAAAATGACCCATTAGTTAGACACCCACTAGATAGGTTAACCGACCAACTTAGGGATTAGTAACTGCTAGATTTTTATTCATGATTGTTGGATTTAGGAGGTCTACAGACTGATCCCTAGCATCTATGTTGAAATGATTGTTAATGTTGATTGGATTTGGGAGGTCTATAGACTGATCCTTGGTATCCATTTTTTATTTAAGAGGTTCTAATGAACTGATCCTTGCTATTAGACTATGCCGATACAGCAGTTGGGGTCCAGAATGTGGGCTACTACATAGTTTATGTTCCTTCTTGGTCTAGTGTCTTAAAGTCTAGTCTACCTTGTCGAGCCTATTTAATAAATTAAATATTTTACCTAGTGACAGAAAATAACAAGACATACATGAATGACAGTTTAGAATAATTAACAATATAATTAATTACATTATCAGACTAACAAATAAAAAATTATTATTTTGTTGCATAAATACTATGTATTACATCTTTAAATCTATGGCATGTTATTTCATCTTAGTGTCTACATGTGACATGTTTTTAATACATTAAATCCATTATGAGTTTGTACTCAGCATACTAGTGTTTTGGTGCACAAGTAATAGTTAGTAGCAGTCTAGCCTCAAGTACTATATAGTGTAGCAGCAAAGGCATAAAAGGGTACAATGTGTTACATTTTAAAAGGTTTTTGTAGGCACTCATGTAAATATTATAAGTTATGAGTCCTACAAGCTTAGAAGCTATAGATGTTTGTAATAATAAGTTGTACTTGTGATGTAAATAAACAAGCCTATTGAATGGTTATAATCCCTGTCTTAGTTTGATGTTGTGGCCTTGAGGCTTGTCTGATGATGATATG
Organism: Hura crepitans; assembly: GCA_948208565.1. NCBI lineage: Eukaryota > Viridiplantae > Streptophyta > Magnoliopsida > Malpighiales > Euphorbiaceae > Hura > Hura crepitans. The sequence continues at coordinate 10,376 of CANXYI012042418.1, forward strand.
TTTTTTTATATATATGTTGATGGTAATAGAGGACTAAAAGGGTCTAGGAGGTGATCGTAGAAGTGTTTAAGTTTATTAAAATTGTCTTTCTACAAGTGGAAATTTTTAAAATGTCACTCAAGTAGCAGTTGTGTTGCCTAGATTTTTGTCAATTTTATAATAGGCATAAAAGTGAGTTTTTAGACTTAATATACCGTGAATGAAAATATCTAGGTGATAGACTGAACACTTATGTAATAACTATCCAAGTAATAAATATTCCATAAGTGTTAAGGAGTGTAGGTTTGTGGAAATTTCAGGATGGGTCACCTATAGAAAGCACATCTCTTATTAGGTTTGTTCGAAAATCTAGTAGGAGGTGTCACATTTAGTGGTATTAGAGCATAGGTTAAATAGTCTTAGGTATTTTACATGAGTGCCAGTGTCTAGGAATTCATTAGTCTAGTATATTATAGTGTAAAGAGGCTGATAGATTCTATTATTTTTGTAGTAAGTCAAGATGTCTGATTGAGCACTAGAGGAATGGCGATAGGAAGTAGCCAGCTATGCTCTTACTACAATACAAGGTGTAGGTGATACAGCTATAGTTGAACCTAGTGATGCTACATATAAGCCATAACCTTAGACAGAGCCATAGGCATAAGCATCTTCAACATTATTATAGTAGATAATGGATTTGCTGAGACATACTTTAGCAGTAATTCTATTTCCTCCATCAACTCTAATACCTCTACTAGCACTAGTACCTCAACCCCTAGTAGCATTACAAAAGACATACCTATTAAAGGTAAAGAAAGTGGGGGCTATAAATTTCTTAGGAGCTTGAGATGATGATGTAGCAAAGGTAGAGTACTAGTAGAGAGAACAATGAGGATACTAGAATAGCTGGAGTGTATAGTAGATAAAAGTCTCAAGTGTACTACTTCTCTTCTACAGGAAGAGGCATTTCACTGGTGGGACACTATTAAGAGGAGAAAGACATCAGCAGCTCTTACATGAGAGTTTTTCTAGGATGAGTTTCAGAAGAGGTACATACCTGAGTCCTATAAAGATAAAAAGAGACAGGAGTTCTTTGAACTAAAATAGTGCAGAAGGTCTATATCTGAGTATGAAAAAAAATTTATCATACTCAATAAGTATGCAGAAGAGTTCCTTCCTACTAAGGAAAAGAAGTGTACGAGGTTTGAAAGGGGTCTTAATGTAGAGTTGAGAATACAAATATCTACTATGAAGATCAGAGATTTCTCAACTTTAGTAGCAACTACATATGATATGGAGGAAATGGCACAAGAGAAGAGTTTTTTAGAGAAAGAGGTAGCTCACTGTAGGGCAAGCTAGTTCAGTCATGGTGCTAATAAAAGGCGAAGAGAGACATAGTCTTAATTAGGGCACTAGCCCTATAGACAAGCATCAGTGTCTAGACCCAGACCACTACACCCAACTTCTAGTGCTCCAACCACTATGCCTAGGAATACAACTCCACTTTATGGGACATGCCACCAAAGACATCATAGGTAGTGTTGGTAGTCAAGAAGGGGAGAGTGTTTTATTTGTGGGTTCAGAGACAACTACAGAAGGGAGTGTCCCCAGAGATAGAAAAAGGGTGCTCGCATGTGAGCATCAACAGCACCTTAGAGTAAGGTGTAAACAGGCTAGGAGTGAGCAGCCTAGTAGTAGTAATTAAAGAACTATATTAGAAGCCTATATGCCAACTAGAAAATATGCAATCAGGACTTATGAAGAAGTGGGAGCTCCAAATGTCATAATTGATACTTTTTATTTATTTCATGTTCTAGTTTTGGCATTAATAAACCCAAGATCTACTCACTCATATATATACAGTACATAAGCATATGATAGAGGACTAGAACCAGAACATGTAGATCTAGATATTCAAGTCAGTAATCTTGTAAGATAGAGTGTGATTGTAAACAAAATATATAGACACTATTCATTGGTGATTCATGAATAATTATTTCCTGCTAATTTGATTGAACTACCCTTCCATGAATTTGATGTTATTTTTAGAATGGACTAGTGGTCTAAACATCAGGCTGTAGTTGACTATAAAAATAAGAACCTAACCATCGAAACTATAAAGGGGTAGAAAGCGATAGTAGTGGGTGAAAGAAACCTTTTGAATAATCACATCTCAATGGTTACAGCAAGAAAACTCATCTATAAAGGTTGTAAGGTATACCTAGCCCATGTCATTAATACTAATACTTCAACACCAAGCCTTAAATAGATTCCAATAGTTTTTGAATTCCTTAATGTGTTTCCTAATGAGTTACTAAGATTACCTCTATAAAGGGAACTTGACTTTGAAATTGAAATGTATCTTAGTACTGCTCCTATATCTATTACTTTCTATAGAATGACACATGCTGAGTTGAAAGAACTGAAGGTGGAGTTGCAAGACTTGTTAGACAAGGGTTTTATCAAACCCAGTATTTCTCCTTAGGAAGCACCGGTTATAGAAACTAGGTCTCTGGGGCTCCTATGTTCGGTTTGCCTAATGATGATGAAAAGGACAAAAATCCAAATAAAAGGGGTTTTTTATGTCTAAATCAAAGATCTCAAAATTTTCCTAAAAAAGAGGTCAAGGTAAAAATGGCCCATTTCCATAAAGGATACGGCCACTCTGGGCCCAAAACGAGCCGTTTCAACAGCAAAATGGCTATTTTGGGCCAAAAACGGCCATTTTGATTGCCAAAACAGGCCGTTTTCATGAAGGGAATAGCTGTGGTAGGACCAAACGACCAAAATGGCTGTTTTGATTGCCAAAATGGCCGTTTTCATCCAAAAACGACTGTTTTCAGCCTCAAGAAGCGTGTATAAAAGCCAAATTTGTTTTTCCTTGGCAAGGTTGGTCATTTTAAAGAGAGAAAATTTCTAGAGAGAGAAAATACAAAAAAAAGGCAAAAAAAAAAACTCTTTCAACACCATTTTTTTTTTAATTTTATAAAGATTCAAGCATAATTTCCCGATTTAGTCGAGATATTTTCT